>OY744604.1:69988889-70048889 GCA_963556255.1 Allolobophora icterica
TTACATCCCATTACTAATCGATTATCGATCTTTACATCCCATTATCGATCTTTCCCTGTTTTTGTGGCGGTCAAGGCCACAGTGCGTAAGTGGGAAGATTTATTTTATGCGAATAGCATCGTTTTCCTTCAGTTTACATGCGAAGGGAACAGCATCGTTTCTCTTAATTTTTCATGCGAAGACCCAGCATCGATCATTTAATTTTTATTTAATTTCAATAGGCGACGGTCCGGCAACGACCGTGATAGGGAAGCCCGATCGACGGTGTAAAGCCAGCGCATAGCGAGCAGACGCGTTAATTTGGGATGCATAGAGCCTGCCTCACGGTGCGCTGCTTTATACGTGAAGAGTTGGTTCGACTCTTCATACATAGCAATACTGTGAAACAGCGTTGTTGGTTAGCGATTCAGTTACCGATTCAAATATACTGCACTCAGTGTGGTAGGCGAGTGATTTTGGTTACGACAGAGTCAGAGTTCGAGTTTCCGGTTAGTACAAATATATTTACAGACGAAAGGGGCGTTCGAATAATATAATCAGGCGATCCCGAGTACAGCTAAAGAAGTTCACTGTTGGGAGACGGGCCGACAGCGCCGATCCGGCGGGTTGGATCCCTCAGTTGATCGCGAAGCGGTCTAGATCCCGATCGTGGGAAATCTACGGCTGAGTAATACTCGGGGAAGGATACCGTTGATACACAGGAAAACCAATTCAGTGTGAGATCGAAAACCAGGGTGAATTTGGCGACGGGCAGGAAAGTCCCTCTTGGGTTTTGAAGAACTCCGCGATCGGAGCTTGTCCGGTAACCCATGAGAGTAGAGGTGACCTTCTTAAGGTAGCCATTTTCTGGAATTCTGAAATCCTTGAAACCAAGGGTGAATTTGGCGTCGGGCAAGGAAATCCCTCTTGGAGTTCGAAGAACTCCAAGATCCGACAGTGTTTGGTTTTACCCACTGAGACGAGTTTTACGCGATTTCGGCGTACTCGACACAGGGGAAGTTCTACGCACTTTCGGCGTACTCGACACAAGGGAAGTTCTACGCACTTTCGGCGTACTCGGCCGGGAGGATTTTACGCGACTTCGGCGTCCTCGGCTGGGAGAGTTTTACGCGACTTCGGCACTCGGTGAAGTGACCGTCGGGATACCTGAAAAACCCGATTTAGTACAAAAACGATAATAAGGGTAAATTTGGCGACAGGCAGGATCGGAGCTTGTCCGGTTACCTGTGAGAGTAAGCGTGACCCTCGTTAGGGAACCAAAATTCGGAAATTCTTGGGAACAAAATTCAGGACATTCTGGTAACCTTACGGGGTCGGCGTTACATTTGGATTGTGACACTTGGATGGCTGACACGCCGGTGGAGCGTTGGAGGGGCTCCATCGCCCGGTAACTAAAAATAGTTACTGGGAAAGACCACTGTTACCGAAAGACCGCAGTACGGGAAAAGACCGCCCGACAACTGATTACAGTGCGGTAAGACCAGGAAAACGATAGAGTCAGGAAAATCTTGTATTCAAGCCAATCGTTATTCAGAGCAAATAACTTGGTGATCGAAACACGTAGTCCCGAGAACTGACCGAAGTGCGAAGTAGGGCCCACCTCGTGCGCCGGTCGGAACACAGTTCTGCGTGCGGTTAGGGAGGTTTTAGACCTAGAACCTGTCCTATCAGAAGAGAGTGTCGTGAGACCAGTATACCGCGATAATATTACACGTGTATATATTATCGCAAGATGTTCGCGTGTTTGAGACGGCACGACGTGACGACTCGTCAGATGTACACCTTGTCCTCTCGGACAGGAGAACGTTCAGAGTTTTCCCCTATTGACGATAACTCGAGAGTCATGAGATGCAGAATGGTACGTGAGGGTTCGGTTAAGGTGGAGAAAAAGAGAAAGTCGTTGACTAAGAGATCTCACAGGAAGCTGAGGACTCCTGCCGGCAAGAGAGCGAACCCTGTTCTAAAGGACGGCCATCCTGAGGACGAGGACGTTGCCCACCCGGCGACCGCGGCAGTGGCAGAGTCCGAAAGTGAGATGGAGCTTGACAGCGACACTGTTCGCAAACAAGCGATACCCTCGGGACCTCCTCTTGGAGAAATGGGCACTGAGAGCGGAGACAGGGAACCGCTCGTCTACAGCAGAAGTAGACAGGATAGTGACCCGGGCGACTCCAGAAGGTCGGTTGGCTGGAGCCGAACCCAGCCCGACGACGAAGCAGCGTCTCGGGTAAGACCGACACAAGTTGGTACCACGTCTGATGAAGGGTTAGTTGATCTCGAGCGACGAACGTCACAAACTGGTACCAGAAGTGGGGTTCTAACGTTTTCTTGTCACAGAACCAGGCAAGGTCAGGAAGATACCGAGGACGAGTCGGATGAAGTGCCCCATAGTGAGCACGGAGGCGCGCGTCCAAAGTTACGTAAACGGAAAAGCAAACGAAGGTTGCTTAATGAAACGGGTGCACCTGACGAAACCAGTGCATTTGAAACGGAAGCTGGAACCCGCAGTGGGCGTGAAAGAGGTTTCCATGAGGATAACGGATGGTTGATAACCGTTCCAAAGACTACTGAGGTAGTACAGAACGATGTGAATAACGAGACATTCACACACTGGCGAGAGACCGTTGGTGAGAGTAGGTTTGACAGGTCCAAACCACTCGTCGACAATAGATCGGGGAACCTTGTGCAGGTTCAAGTACCTAGTATTGTACGGGGCAGGCAACCTGTACAGTTGAGACAGGCTTGTGATAGGCCAAGAGACATTGAGACAGGCCTGAAACCGCGGGGTGACGCCGTAGTGCAGAAAACGAGTGGTGACATCGTGGCGCACCAGCGAAACGAAGGTAATCGAGTACCGTTTACCAACATGGAAGAAGGTCGCCCAAGACCTGTGACCGATGATGTAGATTGGCAAGCGGAGATGTCTTACCTGCGACAGAGTGTGGCAATGATGAGTTCGAAACTTGAAGAACTGTCTGTTCCTGCTGCTCAGCATGCGAAGTCTTACCGACGCGAGACATCGGGGAAACCTACGGGCCCAGGTTACCAGATGGATCGCCGAGGGAAGCTGCAGATCGAAGAGCCGGCACGGAGCCGAGGTAACACAGAGACACGTGAGGAAGTTTCGCTTTCGGAAACTTCGGAAAAGTTACGTAGCCGCTATCTTCCCGAGGACAGCGGGAGAGAGTCACACGGTAAAACGGCAAGGCAATCGAGTCGACAACGCCTGTTGACAAGAGGAAGAGTTGAGGCGAAATTACGTTCGTCAGTGAGTTCTTCGGATTCAGACACCGATAGTGTTGGTCCAGAAGAGGCCATGAGAACCGGAGTTTTTGACAGGAAAAACCTCCGCCAACGAGGAAGACATGAGAGTTATGAGAAAACTGAAAGGGAGACGTATGGTAAGGAACGTCTACCAGAGTACGAGAGACGCGGTTTAAAACAGGCACTTGATAGAGAAACCGAGAGAGAATCGAACATGGGAAGAGACAGAGATCATTTGGCCTGGGATGAGACCCACGAGCGGTACTCTAAAGGGCACAAACCAGATTCGAGAAGTCGTAATTGTCTTAGGTACGACGAATCTGACAGACCGCCAGAGTCAGGAAAAAGAGATATTCGCGAAGAAGACAGAAGAGTTACGTTCGTCAACGGAAACTCTCAGAGTTCTCGCAATAAATATAAACGATCGGAGTCCAAAGACTACGAAGGTGGTGAGCCTCGTAGAAAAGGTCAGAGACAGGCTGAGTACATCTCTGATGAAGACAGTGCAACGTCAGGCGACCGAGAGATGACTACGATGTCTTCTAAGTGGCGTACAGGGAAGACGTTGGGTACTCTGAGGGGACAGAGTCGGCACCGGTCAGTGGTGAGGACAGACGAGGAAAACGGTTCCAGGAGTAACGATGAGGACAACCGGAGAGGAAATCCCAAGAAGAGTGTCGGAAGATCACTTGTTACGCGGACAAGAGGCGGAGACCGATCGGATCGCGGTATACGAATCAAGCTAGAGAAGTACGACGGCAAGTCAGCGATCGCAGCCTTTCTAGCAAAGTTCGAAGTTTGTGCACGGTGCAACCGGTGGAGTGATCAGGAAAAAGCAGACCAGTTAATGTGTGCCCTAACGGGTCCCGCTTCGCAGCTGTTGTGGGACATGGGTGCACAGAGGGACGTGTCTTGGCGAGAACTTTTTGAGCGGCTTAAGGCCCGGTACGGGTCTGATGACCAAACTAGCCTATATCGGATGAAACTTCGCACTTACCGGCAGGCTCACGGAGAAACGCTGAGTAGTGTAGTGCAGGAAGTAAGGAGGCTAATGGCTTTGGCATACCCAGGACCAACAAGTGATATCGTCGAGACGGTCGCTTGTGACGCTTTCATTGATGCACTGGCAAACCAGGATTTGGGGCAGAAGGTGCGCGAGCGAGAACCAGTTAACCTCGAAGCGGCGTATAAACATGCGGTGAGGTTGGATGCCTATGGTCGATCTTCGACACAAGGTGGTGATTTAGACCGGAGACACGCGAGAGTTAAAGTTACCATGGAAGACCGAAAAGACTCGAGCACTGAGGGGCAACAGTCTCGTCGTCTAGAAGATCTCGAGCGAAAGATTAAAAATCTTTCAAGAGAACTTGATCGAGTGACAATAAATCAGAATTTGGGCATCGTCCCGAGAAAACCTCATGAAAGGGAGAACAGTTCTGATCTAGCTGTGGGAGATCAGAGGACAACCGAACCAAATGTGGGATGGCGACGGATTTATCCGCCCACACGGTTGCGTAACCCGGATATCGAATGCTACTTGTGCAAACGAAAAGGACACATAAAGCGATTTTGTCCTCAGAGAAACGCTGAGACGAATGGTGCAACCGGCACCAGTGAACCTACAAAGGCTGAACCGATACAAGAGGAAACCCAAAACCGACTGGTCAAAGGCAGTAGGGTGGCCTACGTGGTTGCGAGACTGGCAGGAAAACGTATACACTGTCTACTTGATTCTGGAAGTGAAATGTCACTTGTGCCACGACGTTTCGTGCTAGACGCTGTGCTAGTACCGTCAGAACAGCGACTCCTAGCCGCTAATGGAAGTCAGATTAAGGTGGATGGTGAAACTAACCTTAAGATTCGGATCGGAAAGCAGGTGTACCCTGTACCCTGTCTAGTTACAGACCAAGTGACAGAAGTGATCTTGGGGTTATCTTGGCTGGAAGCCAATCAGGCAAGATGGGACTTCGCAAGTCGATGCGTTTTCCTTGGGAGCGAGAAGATCCCTCTGAAAGAGGTCGTTACCGAGTCCATGTGCCGGAAGGTTATTGTGCAAGAGGACATAATAGTTCCTCCAAGGAGCGAAGTTGACGTTCCAGCTTGGGTAGTATACCCGCATTTCCAAAAGGATAACGAAGATTGGACGACCATTCCAATGGAATTATCAAAAGATTTGATAATCGGACGTACGTTGGTGACAGGAAGAGACACGGAAGTGTGGATCAGGATGTTGAATGTTGGAGACAGAGATTCGCTAGTCAAGAAACGGACTGAATGTCCGCTGGAGCGAGTGAACGTAGTCGATGTGACAGTTAATCGAGCCAGAACGGAATCGTATGATGAGCCTTACCGAAGCGAAAATCCGGGGAAGCCTATGGGCCCAGGTTATCCGGAGGAACGCCGAGGAAAGCAGCAAAGTACGATTGACCGGTTTGGATCGAAGATTAGTACAACGGCCAGTGTGGCGGAGCAGACGCTCAACCCACTTGCCGAACAGACCCTAAAACGACTATGGGAAGAAGTGCCAGCAGACATTTCGGAAGAAGAGCGAATCCGGTTACGAAAACTTGTGCTAACGTACAGCGCAACGTTTTCCCTTAACGAAAGTGATAACGGATTCACTTCGGTGATCCAACACGAGATCGATACGGGACAGGAGAAACCAGTTCGGCAACCTTTGAGACGTCAACCGCTTTCCATGTTACCGGAAGTTGATCGTCAGGTAGAAGACATGTTGAGACAAGGAATCATTGAACCTTCGATATCGGAATGGGCATCCAATGTCGTAATGGTTAAGAAAAAGGATGGCAGTATGCGGTTCTGTATCGATTACAGGCAACTGAACCTGAAGACACGGAAAGATGCTCATCCGTTACCCCTTATCCGCGAGAGTTTAGATACCCTGGGTGGCGCCAGATGGTACAGTACGTTCGATTTGAGAGCAGGTTATCACCAGATGGCCTTGCACCCAAGAGACAAACACAAGACCGGGTTCGTTACGAGAAGGGGCAGCTTCCAATTCAAAGTGTTACCTTTCGGATTGTGCAATAGTCCGGCCTCGTTTTGTCGACTAATGAACTTAGTCTTGACAGGGCTAAACTATGACATCTGTCTGGTTTACTTGGATGACATAATTGTGTTCTCGAGAGACGTAGAGACGCACATGCAACGTCTAGAGATGATTTTCAGGAGATTACAAGAGTATAATCTCAAGCTGAAACCATCCAAATGTTACCTGTTACAACAGAGAGTATTGTTTCTTGGTCACGTTTTGAGTGAAGAAGGGGTCGCGACGGATCCGAGCAAGATCAAGGCCGTAGAAGAATGGTCTGCTCCTCGGAACTTGAGGCAAGTCAGATCCTTCGTTGGTCTTTGCTCCTATTACCGACGTTTCATACATGATTTCGCGGTGGTAGCTCAACCACTTCATTTCCTGACCAGGAAAAATGTACCGTTCCATTGGACTGACGAATGTCAGGGAGCTTTCGAAGAACTTAAACGAAAGTTGGTTTCCGCACCTATACTTGGGTTACCGAACGACGAGGGCCAGTACATCCTAGATACGGATGCCTCGGCATACGCCATTGGAGCGGTGTTATCGCAAGTACAAGAAGGAGAAGAGACAGTGATTTGTTACGCGAGTCGGCTCTTGTCGACGGCGGAACGGAACTATAACGTTACCAGGCGAGAGTTGTTAGCTGTGGTGTATTTCTTGAAAGAGTTTCGTCAGTACTTACTGGGTAGTAAATTCCTACTCAGAACAGACCACTCCGCACTTCAGTGGTTACGCAGAACACCGGAACCGATTGGCCAACAGGCTCGTTGGTTAGAGATGATAGAGGAGTTTGACATGGAGATATGTCACAGACCGGGAGCAAAACACGGTAACGCAGACGCGATGTCTAGAGGTCCGGGTGAGGAACAACCTAAGGAGGTTACCATGAGAGTTACGAATGAAGACGTGATGTGGGCACGTCCGATCGGAGAAGTAACGCGCTCCGAGGTTACCAGTGAAGATACAGGCCAGGAAATCCGTTGGACAAAGGAGTTTCTTCGAAGAGAACAGCAGAGCGATTGCAATATTGGTACGGTCCTTGATTGGAAGGAGTCGAAGCATCATCCAACACAGGCAGAACTATCACCTGCTAACGGAGAGGTGAAAGTGTTGGTGAGCAACTGGAATCAGCTGGAAGTCCTGCAAGGAGTGTTACACAGAGGCTGGATTCAGGGTAACACAGGAAAAGCTGAGCGATCTCAGTTAGTTGTGCCCTTATCTCTACGGCAAGAGATGCTTCAGTTAACACACGCAAGCTTTGCCGGAGGACATTTCGGGATTCGGAAGAGTTTGACTCAGTTGCAACGCCGGGCGTATTGGCCGAGTTGGAAGGACGATGTTAGACGGTTCTGCCAAAGGTGCGATCGCTGTGCTCGTTATCGAAGGGAGAAACCTCCAAGACAGGGTTACATGCAGACTCCTGTGGTCGGTGAACCAATGGAGAGATTCGGAATTGATATAACTGGTCCGCATCCTGTATCAAGTAAAGGCAACAAATACATACTGACAGCGATAGATTACTTCTCGAGATGGGCTGAAGCTCTGCCTATCAGAAACCAAGAGGCCGTTACTGTGGCAGAATCGCTTATGGTACACGTGTTCTCGAGGTTTGGTATGCCACGCCAGATCCTGACGGATCAGGGACCGTGTTTTGAGTCGAAGTTATTCAAAGAGCTGTGTAAACGCATGGAGATTGACAAAGTACGTACAACTCCATATCGACCCTCTGGTAACGGAATGATCGAAAGGTTCCACAGAACACTGAACATGTTGATCGGAAAGGTAGTGTCGGAACGACAAAAGGATTGGGATGTTCACGTACCATATGTAATGGCGGCATATCGAGGTACTGAACATGAAGCGACCCAACGGACACCTAATTTCCTGTTCCTGGGAAGAGAGAACCATACGCCATTAGACTTGATTCTAGCCCAAGTTACAGAGTTCGAGAGACCGTCTTACAGTGACATGGAAGAGTACGTGGAGAAACAGAAAGAGAAAATGGAACGATCGTATCGGCTTGTACGAGAACAGTTAAAGAGAGTAGCAGAAAGAAGGAAAAAAGCCTACGATTTGAGAGTGAGACCTAGCAAGTTCGCTCAAGGAGATTGGGTTTACTATTACTACCCTCGGCTAAGAAGTGGAAGGAAGACAAAATGGGCTCGCTATTACACCGGCCCATTCTTGGTTATTCAAGTGCTCAGTCCGTGTCTGTACCGGATTCAGAAGAGTCCGAAATCCACGCTAATGGTTGTGCACGTGGATAAATTGAAGCCGTTTTACGGTAAACCTCCGAGTACCTGGTTACCGGAGAGGGACAGAAATCTTGAGTTACCTACAGTAGACTGGCCAGTCCTGGCTCAAGATCCTAATGCAGAACATGAACCAGAGGAACCTTCAGAAAATCCAGACGAGACCGCTGATCCAGAATTGCCACCTGGACGACGGACGAGACGAAAACCTCGCTTGGATGGATGACTACGACTGTAGAAGTCCTTGTTAGTGACCTTCTGAAGCAGACGTGTATCTAGGACAAACTAGATGAACGCTTAATTGCGTTGGTTTCATTGACTATTCGAGAACCATGTTTCAGTTGCCCTTTTGATGAGAGTATTTCTTTTGAGCGGTATCTGGGAGCATACAGTACCGGTGCTACCAGCAACGCTTAATTGCGTTGGTTTGACAGATTGTCAGTGAATGACTGTTTAAGTTTCCTTTTGATGATATGTTTCGGTTAAACATTGGATTAGTGGTTAGTACTGAAACAAGTAAAGATTCCAGTACTAGGACGCTTCATTGCGTTGGTTCTACAATATGATAACTTGTACTATTATTTTGCTTTCACGATTTTGAAGTGATACCGGGTGTGACTGATCGACGATGGTTACCAGATCGGGAGACAGTGGGCGACTTTTCTCTCCTTAAGTTCTCCTGGCCCTTGGGGTCCGGTAGAGCCTAGGTTCATGATAGAGGGCCTGTTAAGGTTGGCGATTTGTCAGGTACGACAGGTTGCCAGTAGGGTGGTGGTTCGGATCGAAAGCATCATTAAAAAGGCTGTCGCTATCACGGTTCTCATCGTGTTTGGCGTACGTGCGGGGTGCCGAGAGATCGAAAGCATCATTAAAAAGGCTGTCGCTATCACGGTTCTCATCGTGTTTGGCGTACGTGCAGGGTGCCGAGATTGTCGATAGACCGCCCTATAACCAAAGGTGCATTTGGTTCCTTGCTCTCTAAGTGGATCTGGGTTGGGGATGTTCCTGTCACGTTTGATTAAGGTCCCCGATTTTGGCAGAGATGCTCCGCATCTAAGTAAGGTGGGGAGAGTGTGGCGGTCAAGGCCACAGTGCGTAAGTGGGAAGATTTATTTTATGCGAATAGCATCGTTTTCCTTCAGTTTACATGCGAAGGGAACAGCATCGTTTCTCTTAATTTTTCATGCGAAGACCCAGCATCGATCATTTAATTTTTATTTAATTTCAATAGGCGACGGTCCGGCAACGACCGTGATAGGGAAGCCCGATCGACGGTGTAAAGCCAGCGCATAGCGAGCAGACGCGTTAATTTGGGATGCATAGAGCCTGCCTCACGGTGCGCTGCTTTATACGTGAAGAGTTGGTTCGACTCTTCATACATAGCAATACTGTGAAACAGCGTTGTTGGTTAGCGATTCAGTTACCGATTCAAATATACTGCACTCAGTGTGGTAGGCGAGTGATTTTGGTTACGACAGAGTCAGAGTTCGAGTTTCCGGTTAGTACAAATATATTTACAGACGAAAGGGGCGTTCGAATAATATAATCAGGCGATCCCGAGTACAGCTAAAGAAGTTCACTGTTGGGAGACGGGCCGACAGCGCCGATCCGGCGGGTTGGATCCCTCAGTTGATCGCGAAGCGGTCTAGATCCCGATCGTGGGAAATCTACGGCTGAGTAATACTCGGGGAAGGATACCGTTGATACACAGGAAAACCAATTCAGTGTGAGATCGAAAACCAGGGTGAATTTGGCGACGGGCAGGAAAGTCCCTCTTGGGTTTTGAAGAACTCCGCGATCGGAGCTTGTCCGGTAACCCATGAGAGTAGAGGTGACCTTCTTAAGGTAGCCATTTTCTGGAATTCTGAAATCCTTGAAACCAAGGGTGAATTTGGCGTCGGGCAAGGAAATCCCTCTTGGAGTTCGAAGAACTCCAAGATCCGACAGTGTTTGGTTTTACCCACTGAGACGAGTTTTACGCGATTTCGGCGTACTCGACACAGGGGAAGTTCTACGCACTTTCGGCGTACTCGACACAAGGGAAGTTCTACGCACTTTCGGCGTACTCGGCCGGGAGGATTTTACGCGACTTCGGCGTCCTCGGCTGGGAGAGTTTTACGCGACTTCGGCACTCGGTGAAGTGACCGTCGGGATACCTGAAAAACCCGATTTAGTACAAAAACGATAATAAGGGTAAATTTGGCGACAGGCAGGATCGGAGCTTGTCCGGTTACCTGTGAGAGTAAGCGTGACCCTCGTTAGGGAACCAAAATTCGGAAATTCTTGGGAACAAAATTCAGGACATTCTGGTAACCTTACGGGGTCGGCGTTACATTTGGATTGTGACACTTGGATGGCTGACACGCCGGTGGAGCGTTGGAGGGGCTCCATCGCCCGGTAACTAAAAATAGTTACTGGGAAAGACCACTGTTACCGAAAGACCGCAGTACGGGAAAAGACCGCCCGACAACTGATTACAGTGCGGTAAGACCAGGAAAACGATAGAGTCAGGAAAATCTTGTATTCAAGCCAATCGTTATTCAGAGCAAATAACTTGGTGATCGAAACACGTAGTCCCGAGAACTGACCGAAGTGCGAAGTAGGGCCCACCTCGTGCGCCGGTCGGAACACAGTTCTGCGTGCGGTTAGGGAGGTTTTAGACCTAGAACCTGTCCTATCAGAAGAGAGTGTCGTGAGACCAGTATACCGCGATAATATTACACGTGTATATATTATCGCAAGATGTTCGCGTGTTTGAGACGGCACGACGTGACGACTCGTCAGATGTACACCTTGTCCTCTCGGACAGGAGAACGTTCAGAGTTTTCCCCTATTGACGATAACTCGAGAGTCATGAGATGCAGAATGGTACGTGAGGGTTCGGTTAAGGTGGAGAAAAAGAGAAAGTCGTTGACTAAGAGATCTCACAGGAAGCTGAGGACTCCTGCCGGCAAGAGAGCGAACCCTGTTCTAAAGGACGGCCATCCTGAGGACGAGGACGTTGCCCACCCGGCGACCGCGGCAGTGGCAGAGTCCGAAAGTGAGATGGAGCTTGACAGCGACACTGTTCGCAAACAAGCGATACCCTCGGGACCTCCTCTTGGAGAAATGGGCACTGAGAGCGGAGACAGGGAACCGCTCGTCTACAGCAGAAGTAGACAGGATAGTGACCCGGGCGACTCCAGAAGGTCGGTTGGCTGGAGCCGAACCCAGCCCGACGACGAAGCAGCGTCTCGGGTAAGACCGACACAAGTTGGTACCACGTCTGATGAAGGGTTAGTTGATCTCGAGCGACGAACGTCACATTTTCACTCTGGATCGACCGATCGGTCATCTATCTCTTTTGTACTGCACTAGCAAACGACGCATTGCTATGAAGGAATAGTCATCGGGGGATTCATTGTTTTGCTTGATAGATGCATTTGCGCTACAGCCTTTGAATAAATAATAAGATGACATAACATGTTGACGTTTAGTGTACTATAAATAGTACAATGCTTTTCTGATTAATCCGAAGTTCTGCTGTTTCACCAGTCACCATTGTTGTTTGTCACTGGCTCCCCTTAAAGTAGCAAAGCTGTCAAGCGTGAGTTGGAGACTAAAATGGCTGAGAGATCATGACGACGACGATGTTGATAATGATGACGAGGTTGATAATGATAATGATGACAATGTTGATGATGATTATGATGACGATGTTGATAATGATAATAATGACGATGCTGATTAGGATGACGATATTTATTACGATGTTGTTGTTGATGATGATAATGATGACGACGACGACGATTAAGAGCTCGCCTTGTGACGTGAACTGTGAAGTTTTATTTTTCCGCTGATATGGTTGATGTATATGTATAAAAATAGGTTGATGGATATGTATATTATGTATGTATATTATGTATATTACATATATATGTATATTACATAATATATATAATATATGTATATATAATATATATTATATACAATATATGTATATGTATATTACACAGTTTTACCTCAAATAGTTAAGGCCACATGTGTGTTTTGTTACTGGAATCCCAAATTCGTAAGTGACAAGAATCTTATTTTAATGGACAAGCATAAAATTAACGAAACAATGGACATGTGCATGGAGTAACAATGTCGAGTCTACAATGTCGTGTTGCTTCTGTTTAATGAAGATGATTATCGTCGCCCTCCTTCTTTATCCAGGCTTGGTACTGGCACCGAGTCTGCTCTAACTTTCTATTAGTAAATGTAATCTAATAAGATCTGCCCTAATCCGATCACGCACATGTATTAGTTTAAGTGGATCCAATCGATTTTCATTATTGCCTGAAAATGCGGTTAACCAAAAGATCAGCAGTTCGTTTTCTCCAATTCCAGACGCAAGAAAAAGCACACGGTGGCAATGAAAAACCAGTATCTGCTTAGTGTTTGGTCAGCATCCTTAAAACACTAAGATTGTACTATTTTTGACCCCAGTTTAATTAAATTATTGGGCCCTACGTAGGCCTACTTGAGCCCGCCTCTAGTCATGGTTCTAGTTATCTTGTGATCATTGCTTTGCAGCCTTTGCTTGTTGATGAACATCTCGCTGTCTACGAATTTATCATCATTTAGAATAGCGTAGAGTCAGTGCCGGATTTGGGCATAAGCTAAAAAAAGCTACAGCTTAAGGCTTTGCAATCAGCAGAGGCCTAAATATTCAGAGTTTTTTAGGAGGCCTTTTTAAATTTTATTTGTACTGTATGTATATATATTATGTAGTGCCTCTTCGGTCTGCTGACCGCCTTGATATATATATACTTGTCCCTGGCGCAAGGACTTCGATGGCTCAGCATCGTGCTTTTGCCATCCTTGGCCCTTCCCTATGGAATGACCTGCCCCCTCTCTCCGTAGCAAGATAGGCCTACTACTTGGGATCTCGCCCTCTTCTCTCCGCTGCCTAAAGACCTTTCTTTTCCCTCGGGGCTGACACGCTGGGAGCGCCTCTGAATAGTCTATACTGTGAGAGGCGCTTTATAAATAATCATATAAGATAAGATAACAGTGATATTTTCGTTAACGAAAACTAAAATTAGAAGTAAAAATAAATGATTTCGTTAACGAAAACTAGAAGTAAAAGTAGGAATAATTTCAGCAGCAGAAACGAAATTAAGAATTGAATTAGGAATTATTTGCCGAACTAAAATTAGGAACGAAATTAGGAATTATTTTCAGAACTAAAATCATTTTTTACTTCTTGTGGTGCTTAAGTTTGGACGAAGGCGAGTAAAATTGCACGCGATCCAAACACATGATTTATTGGAAAACTTCGGTTGAGATGAAAACGCTGCTCATACCACTCTCGATTTAGGTCAAAATCTACTATCTTTGGTCTTCGTTGTCTAATGATTGTCCCACTTAATTGCTTACCAAATTATTTTCAACATCGCACCGTCACGTGGCCGAACGACTCGAATGAATTCCATCAGCGACTGCACTGCGGTTTGGATTTGGTTGTTCACACAGTAGGGCCTACCCGGCAGGCCCGTAACCAGTAAAAGGCCAGACGAGTCGAGTGCCTCGTCGTAATTCTCAAGACGAGGGAAGACGAGGCATGCTTCGTCTTACTTCGACATGAGAATTACATGTAAGATATCGTGTAAAGAGTAATAGAGTATTTCATTTCCTTGCCTGGCTTCTTCTGCAAGCGTCTGACCTAAATAATATTAATGAGTTACCTTTAATGACCTTTATATGTACGAACGCATTCTGGGTAACCATGGAACAAGCCTATACAATTTCAAATCATCATTTTCTTTTCTTTCGTAAGTTCCGGGAATCGAAAAAAATTAAAAGATCAGCTATCTGTTTTAAAATAATAATTATTATAAAACAAGTTTAAGAAATAACTGAAAGTAAGCTAGGATTGGAAGACTTAATCGGCTACAGGACAACGTCATGATGAGTCGACAACCTATAGCCTAAAACAGGGGTGTCCAACCTTTTTAGGCGGAGGGCCACATCACCATTTTTCTAAGACTCCAAGGGCCGGAGTAAACATTTTGGCATTTATGAATCAAAACAACATATTCGCATACTACCACAGAATTCTTATTCGCCTACGGTAGCCCTATACTCCTATAGTACCTATACTCAGTATACTGGTATAGTGGTATACATTAGTTACAAATACAAATACTGTTACAACAGTTACAGTTACACAGTTACAGTATCATATAGCTGCGTGCTAAACACTGCTAGTGAGATAATTGGCATTGTTTTTGTTTACACATGTAGTCTATATCAGCATCAACAGTTGATGTAGATATTCTGAGTAGTCCGGTTAAATGTCCATCGGTTAAAACCGATCTTGATTTTGTTTTAATATTGGTCATTTTAGAGAACAGCTGCTCGCAGCAGTATGTACTACCAAAGAGTGCACTATATCTAAGCGCAAGAATGGACAAATTGGGAAAAGTTTCTGGAGATACATAGTTCCTATAAAATGTGAGAAGGTCATGTTCCTTGAAAGCTCTCTTCATGTGGCTGTCATTTTGAATGTCAATAATTTCCATCTGCAGTGTTTCAGTAACATTAGCAGGATCTGCTCCAAATGGTTCACCAAATAACTTCATATCATTATAGTGCGCTTGGAAATCTTTAAACCTGTTTGTAAATTCATCTAAAAGGCGGGCAAGTACTTCTGAATACTTGGCATGATTCACTGTTTGTGTAGGCCTGGTTAACAATGTTGGAAAATGCACCACTTCTTTCAAGCTCATTTGTTTTTGAAGAAGCTGTAATTTTTGAGAAAATGCCAAGACTTGCTCATACATTTTGTTGGCCAACTGATCTTTTCCCTGAAGTTTGACATTCAAATCAGCCAGCAATTTAGTAATATCCACCAAAAATGCCAAATCATTCAACCATACATTGTCATTCAAGAAGTCTATCTCTTTTCCTTTGCTTGAAAGAAAAGTTTTAATTTCCTCCCGCAGTGACCAGAACCTGCTTAACGTGGCTGCCCTGCTCAACCAGCGAACCTGGCTGAAATAAATCATGTCAGAAAGATCTGATGCAACTTCCTGAAGAAACGCTTGAAACTGCCGATGATTGAGACCTCGAGATCTGATGAAGTTAACTGTTGAGACAACTTTCTCCATAACATCTTTCATGTCTAAAACTTTAGCACACAGCTGCTCTTGATGAAGAATACAGTGATGTGAAATTATGTCATGAGTAACTGATTTCAGCATTAGCGCTATAAATCCATTGTATTTTCCAGTCATCGAAGGAGCTCCATCTGTAGTTAACCCACAAAGCTTATCCTCAGGGAGACCGAATTTGGCCAAGACACGTTTAACTTCATCAAAAACATCCTTTCCCGTTGTTGTGCCCTTCATCGGGCAGAGGTCAAGAAGTTCCTCAACAACGACGAAACGCTTTGTCACGCCTCTAACAAATATAGCTAGTTGAGCGGTATCACTTAAATCTGTGCTCTCATCCAGTGCCAAACTGTAAAATTGGCACTCGTCAAGTCTCTTAACAAGATTTTCTTGAATGTTGGAAGCTAAGTCATCAACCCGTCTCGCTATAGTTTGATGTGACAGACAAGTATTTTCAACCGTAGACATTTTATCTGGAGCGGTCGCGTTAATAAATATCCGCAGGCAGTCTTTTACAAATTCCCCATCGGAAAACGGTTTCCCCCTCTTTGCTATAGCTTCAGCTATCAAAAAGCTCACTTTTGTCGCTGATTCCGAAGTACTACTTGCAACTTTAAAAAACTTCTGTTGTCCCGTTAGACTTTGTTTCAAAGAGCTTACTCTGTCGCTTCGAATTTGGCCAGTCAAACAGTCATACTTAGCAGCATGCTTTGAGGAATAATGTCGCTTAATATTATATTCCTTATTGACTGCTATAGTGTCCTGACAAATAAGACATATAATACTTCCCAGCTGATCAACAACGAAAAATTCCTCGGTCCACGAATTCTTAAAAACTCTGCATTCAGAATCAATTTTTCGTTTTTTGCTTGCACTTGTAGACGCTGCCATTTTATTATCATCGGAACGTCAATACCCAAGACTCCCCCAAGAGCTATTATAATAAGGAGAACTTCATGTTATGTGAAGCAAAGACTTATGGGAAATTTCTAGACTACGCTGTGGCTGAATGTTAGCACGCAAAAGTCGTATTTTTCAATACAGATTTTTATACTTTACAAAAAGTTTACATTAAGCATGGGGTTTACAGACTTCTGAAATAAAAAATTGAATATTTAGAAAGGCGTGGCGGGCCGGATGGGATCATTCGGCGGGCCGGATTGTGGCCCGCGGGCCGTAGGTTGGACAGCCCTGGCCTAAAACGACTACAGAGTCAGTCTAAACTTCAGTTCAGTTTCCTGACTGAAACAATAGAAAATTTCAGTTTCTCGAATAAGAAGAAACAATTAAGACCGTAAAACTGATGAAAGTTATGCAGCAAATGTCATTTATAAAGACTGTGAATGCCGATGGCAACTGTCTATTTGCCAGCATCGCTGATGGAAATTTAATGTGTTATACATCCTAAAAGTTGGAACAAGTTGAATAACGTAATTTGAGTCCTGCAAAAATCCTCAAAAATTTAATGTTTACTTCGAAAATTTGCTTCGGCTTCAGATACGATCATAGTTGCAGACAGGCTTTTACAGAACATTCCAAAACATATTTAGGCATCGCAAAATCCTGCTAATATTGACTGCTTTTATTGGCTTTAAAATATTCCAAAGCTCACCTACAAGCATCTACAGTATCTAAAAATTTCCCTAGACCCACAGTTTCCATAAATAAAAATCAACAAAACATCAACCAATCAAAATCAACGATAAATTAACCAATGAAACTCAACGATATGTCAACCAATCAAAATCAACGATAAATTAACCAATCGAAATCAACGAAATATCAACCAATCAAAATCAACGATAAATTAACCAATGAAACTCAACGATACAATCATAATCAACGAAACATCAACCAATCAAAGTCAACGAAACATCAACCAATCATAATCAACGAAGCTTCAACCAATCAAAATCAACAAAGCATCAACCAATCAAAATCAACGATATATTAACCAATCAAAATCAACGATCAATCAACCAATCAAAATCAACGAAACATCAACCAATCAAAGTCAACGAAACATCAACCAATCAAAATCAACGAAACATCAACCAATCAAGATCAACGATATATTAACCAATCAAAATCAACGATCAATCAACCAATCAAAATCAACGATCAATCAACCAATCAAAATCAAAGAAACATCAACCAATCATAATCAACGAAACATCAACCAATCAAAATCAATGAAACATGAACCAATCAAAATCAACGAAACATCAACCAATCAAAATCAACGAAACATCAACCAATCAGAATCAACGAAGCTTCAACCAATCAAAATCAACGATCAATCAACCAATCAAAATCAACGAAACATCAACCAATCAAAATCAACGATATATCTACCCATCAAAATCAACGATCAATCAACCAATCAAAATCAACGATCAATCAACCAATCAAAATCAACGAAACATCAACCAATCAAAATCAACGATGTATTAACCAATCAAAATCAACGATCAATCAATCAATCAAAATCAACGACACATCAACCAATCAAAATCAACGATAAATTAACCAATGAAACTCAACGATATGTCAACCAATTAAAATCAACGATAAATTAACCAATCAAAATCAACGAAATATCAACCAATCAAAATCAACGATAAATTAACCAATGAAACTCAACGATATGTCAACGAATCATAATCAACGAAACATCAACCAATCAAAGTCAACGAAACATCAACCAATCAGAATCAACGAAGCTTCAACCAATCAAAATCAACGATCAATCAACCAATCAAAATCAACGAAACATCAACCAATCAAAATCAACGATATATCTACCAATCAAAATCAACGATCAATCAACCAATCAAAATCAACGATCAATCAACCAATCAAAATCAACGAAACATCAACCAATCAAAATCAACGATGTATTAACCAATCAAAATCAACGATCAATCAATCAATCAAAATCAACGACACATAAACCAATCAAAATCAACGAAACATCAACCAGTCAGAATCAACGAAGCTTCAACCAATCAAAGTCAACGTTCAATCAACCAATCAAAATCAACGATCAATCAACCAATCAAAATCAACGAAACATCAACCAATCAAAATCAACGATATATCTACTAATCAAAATCAACAATCAATCAACCAATCAAAATCAACGATCAATCAACCAATCAAAATCAACGAAACATCAACCAATCATAATCAACGAAACATCAACCAATCAAAATCAACGAAACATCAACCAATCAAAATCAACGAAACATCAACCAATCACAATCAGCGAAACATCAACCAATCAGAATCAACGAAGCTTCAACCAATCAAAATCAACGATCAATCAACCAATCAAAATCAACGAAACATCAACCAATCAAAATCAACGATCAATCAACCAATCAGAATCAACGAAGCTTCAACCAATCAAAATCAACGATCAATCAACCAATCAAAATCAACGAAACATCAACCAATAAAAATCAACGAAACATCAACCAATCAAAATCAACGAAACATCAACCAATCATAATCAACGAGACATCAACCAATCAAAATCAACGAAACATCAACCAATCAGAATCAATGAAGCTTCAACCAATCAAAATCAACGAAACATCAACCAATCAAAATCAACGATCAATTAGCCAATCAAAATCAACGACACATTAACCAATCAAAATCAACGATCAATCAACCAATCAAAATCAACGAAACATCAACCAATCATAATCAACGAAACATCAACCAATCAAAATCAACGAAACATCAGCCAATCAAAATCAACGATCAATCAACCAATCAGAATCAACGAAGCTTCAACCAATCAAAATCAACGATCAATCAACCAATCAAAATCAACGAAACATCAACCAATAAAAATCAACGAAACATCAACCAATCAAAATCAACGATATATCTACCAATCAAAATCAACGATCAATCAACCAATCAAAATCAACGATCAATCAACCAATCAAAATCAACGAAACATCAACCAATCATAATCAACGAAACACCAACCAATAAAAATCAACGAAACATCAACCAATCATAATCAACGAGACATCAACCAATCAAAATCAACGAAACATCAACCAATCAGAATCAATGAAGCTTCAACCAATCAAAATCAACGATCAATCAACCAATCAGAATCGACGAAACATCAACCAATCAAAATCAACGATATATCTACCAATCAAAATCAACGATCAATCAACCAATCAAAATCAACGATCAATCAACCAATCAAAATCAACGAAACATCAACCAATCAAAATCAACGAAACATCAAC
This sequence comes from Allolobophora icterica, assembly GCA_963556255.1. NCBI lineage: Eukaryota > Metazoa > Annelida > Clitellata > Crassiclitellata > Lumbricidae > Allolobophora > Allolobophora icterica. The sequence continues at coordinate 70,008,880 of OY744604.1, forward strand.
CAATCAGAATCAATGAAGCTTCAACCAATCAAAATCAACGAAGCATCAACCAATCAAAATCAACGATCAATTAGCCAATCAAAATCAACGACACATTAACCAATCAAAATCAACGATCAATCAACCAATCAAAAATCAACGAAACATCAACCAATCATAATCAACGAAACATCAACCAATCAAAGTCAACGAAGCATCAACCAATCATAATCAACGAAGCTTCAACCAATCAAAATCAACGAAGCATCAACCAATCAAAATCAACGATATATTAACCAATCAAAATCAACCAATCAAATCAACGATCAATCAACCAATCAAAATCAACGAAACGTCAACCAATCAAAATCAACGAAACATCAACCAATCAAAATTAACAATACATCTACCAATCAAAGTCATCGATCAATCAACCAATCAAAATCAACGATTAATCAACCAATCATAATCAACGATCAATCAACCACTTAATTAGTTCCAGAAATCTTAACTTCTTATTGTTAGTGTTGTATCAATGTGTCAATTAAAGGGAAGGGGTTAGGGAGGGTTTGGGAACGGTAAAGCAGGGGATAGGGCGGATTCGGAACGGGACAATAATTGAGGGGACGTAAGGATAGGGAAGCGGAGAGGACAGGAGGGGGCAGAGGTCGGGGAGCGATTTGCCTCGTCTTGATTTTGCCTGTGGTTACGGGCCTGCTATATATACCCGGTTACGCTGATACTAGATAATCCTTCGTTCCGTATTAAAAAATGATAACAATTCAAATTATCAGGTAGTTTGTTTGTGTTTATTTATTTATTTTGTGCTGCTAATTTATATAGGACCTCTTCAAGATTGCCTTCTTAGAAGCAGCTCTCTGCGATAGCCTATATATGATGCTGCATTGTTAGACTAACGTTTCACCCCTTGTTTTACTTCAAACAGTGTTTTCCTTTCTCGAAACAAGTTTGGTGTGCTTCTCTGTGCAAGCGTACTTTTACAGCGCGGGAATTAATAATTATTTGGAAAACTAAAATAAGAAGTAAAATTATTTGAGAACTAAAATAGGAATGATAAGTAAAATTATTTGTGAAGTAAAATTAGAATTAGAAGTAAAATTCAAGAGCTCAGAACTGAATTAGAACTGAATTAGGAATTATTTTTAGAAGTAAAATATCACTGTAAGATAAGTGCCAACCAAATGATAAATAGCAAATGCATTCAATTGAAAATAATGCATTTCTTATGCATTAATAAAAATTGAATTTTCACTTTAAATGCCTTGCTATTAAATATTAAAAGGCATATTATATGTTTTCAAGTTTTGTGAGACCTTCTGGTGTAATTTTTTTAACAAGGAGCCACCACGCTTTATATAGCTTATCTCACCAAGTCTAATTCAGGTTAAAGGCGATGTAACTTCTGTCTGGAGGTAGAATATTGCATCTCTGGAATGTTTATTATAGAAATGCGCAAACATCTTTCAGATGAACATAGAAAGGATTCTTAATGATTTTTTCTCGTTATTACTGAAACAAAATTAAAGATAGTCTCGTGATTCTTATATAGTCAAAGGCAAATTGTTGTTATCATTCTATAAGGTCAATAGGCCTACTTATTTTCAAAGGTAAACAGATATAGGCCTAATCTTATTTTCGGCTGTCCGTCTAATTACAAGCGAAGCTAAACACAATTAATTTTCATTTTAATAAAGCTGTTTGGGTGTAAATCCCAGCGGAAATGCTGATTTAGTTACTTCCCGAGCCGGTAAATTGCTTCTCGGATGGTTGACGTGACCACATCGTTTTGTAATTGGATTCTGCGCGGCACCAGATGGCAGACAAATAAGTTTTCTTTAGCCGAGAAAGCTTTGCATCCTTTTCCCAATTGGTCTATTAACATCAGATTTTGCGCCGGTGTAGAACAGAGGAAGCGGTAAGTCACTGCCCACCTCCTTCCCTCGTTATAGTCTCATTCAGATGGCTGGTGTTTAGAGTTGAAACGGCGAGGGAGATAAGGGGAAGAGGAGGAATCGGATAGGATTTTGAAAAAGCAATGTTTAGGCCCTACAGTTCTGATTGAAAGACCCGTCGATAGTCCGCTCTAAAGCGAGAAGTTATCCACGAGGACACAAAAATAGCCTGAAATTTCTTTTTCTGCCTCTTTGCATGATCAGAGTATGACCTTGGACCAGGAATGTATTTTTAATTATATCTAGTTGTGCATCAAAATATAATCATAGTATATAATTATCGTCTGTTTAGAGTGCAAAGGTGCTATCTCCATTTTGGTAATTTTTCAGGAGAGCAACTCTAAACTTTTGATGGTTGCTACAAATCCAATAGTTTTTATGTGATAGCGATTTATAGTCATTTGGATAATAAATTATTTCCCTAGTTGCTATGTTGTAATTTTTTTAAATTTTGTGACGCCTCGCCTGAAAAAAATGCAAAATAACAGCAAGTGACCAATGACCTCTTATGCTTGTGACAGACGATAGCACGATAGCACCTTTCAAAATATTTTCTTATCTGAAGATAGCTATAGTTTTACAACAGCTTAAATTTGCGATTAAAAATTACCTTTTACAGAAAAAATATTATAAAATAATAAATAATGATTTGTGTAAATTGCATTGATTTATTTGAACAATTTAATAGAAGATTTAGAAGCTGAAACATTTATTATTGGTACGCACTCGAAGTTCGAAACCAACGGTTAAAAATGATGTTGGCCCTTCATAATATTTTCAGCTGCATACAAAAGGGTTAGGGAATCAATATTTACAAAATCTTAATTTATATATCCTGTGACCATAATTGATTCACTGATATCAGTTTCATGAAATTTGGATTTTACTTCAATATTTTCTCTTGACACATGAGATTCACCGACACCAAAGTTTACATCGGATTTTAATGATTTCTATCGACACGTGAGATTCGTCGACATCAAGTTATAATGATTAAATGCAATAATATTTTCAGAATAACAAGTCTAACTAATAAAAAATGTTACGAACATGATTGTTAGAAACTTGCAATTTTCCTTTAAAATACTTTTGGATTAGTCTTCAGCACGACGCCATATGTATACTAAAGTAAACCATAGAACCTATTTTTTGGTAAACGCACAGTGCAGTAGCTCTATTGGAGATAGAACCTTTGCACATTTCAAAACTAGGTTGTTGGAGATAACCCAATATTAAAACAGTTTCTGCGTTTTTATTTACACTGTGAACGATACCACCTTTTCACAGTTCAAACACTCATGGGCGGCGATCCGGGGGTGGGGGACGGGGAACAAGACCCCCCACCTTTAAGAGTGGGGGGACACGCCATACATCGGACCACCCAAATTTTGAAGAACTCCCAAAAAAGGTCATCAACTTTTGGTAATTGCGAAGACTGAGTGCCTCCCTATATAAACAATATGGTTGCCATCGACTTCGCTCCAATAGAGCGCCGCTGCCTACCAGCCACATCCCACAATGCAATGCGCTAAGTAAGTAAGTCGAACACTTGAAGTCAAACGAAAATGAACTTTAATTAGATTGAAAATTAAAATATATGCATACATCTTAAGAAATGGTTTAATCCGTTATATTATATATATAAAAATGGAACATCCCACAATGCAATGTGCTAAGTAAGTAAGTAAAACGAACACTTATATTACAAACACAACTGAATGATTTTGTTTATGTCTAACGGATTAACAAGATGCATGCATATATTTCAATTTTCAATAAAATTAAAGTTCGTTTTACTTCAAGTTTGCATTTGACTTCAAGTGTTTGCTTTACTTACCTAGCGCATTGCATTGTGGGATGTGGCTGATAGGCAGCGGCGCTCTACTGGAGCGAAGTCGGTGGCAACCATATTGTTTATATAGGGAGGCACTCAGTGTTCGCAATTACCCAACTTTTTTGTGCTCAGAGTGTGAAAAAATTTTTGACCTCTTTTTTTGACCAGATCAGTTCAAAACTCTTTTTTGACCAAATCACTTCAAAAATGTCCCCCCCACCTGTCAAACAAGATCGCCGCCAGTGCAAACACTACATTGGTAGCAACAGAATAAAACAATTAAAAAAATTGAAAATTTGAAGATAGCACCTTTGCACTCTAAGCAGACGATATGTAATGCACGTGAACTTGTCAGATGCAAATAAAGGCTATTTAAGTACATACTTACTTCTCAGAAATGGTGGGAAGAGTAGATCGAACTTGCTCTTGTCAAACGTAAAAATGTGCCAATCGCATACAACTCAGGCTGCCACGACTATGCATGTATATGCTCAAGGCTTGATTACGGCAACACTACGTAGGCCCCATACACGGATAACTGTCCCGAATTGGACAACTGCAGTATATTTTAAACTCTGCGGCCCGACCGAGATCTACTTGGAGTTTGGAAAACATGGAATCGGAAGATCACCTCTTGTCTGTCTCATTCGAATACACTTTAACACATTAGCGTTTTAAACGTTTTGATAACATTTCTACAACGACGCCATAATGTTAAAGAGGATTATCGTAATTAAAAAATACTGTACAGTCAGTACACTAGCTATGTAGTCCAAGACAGGCAACACGAATACAATACACAACTTTATGCCTTGCACATGTATGACATTTGTCATATTTGGAATCACCTAAGATTGGAGATAATGATAGGCTATGATGCACACTTTCTAAAGTGAAGAAAACTTTTGCCGACAATTTTATGTTACATAAACCACTATTTATATAAGAAATAATCATTTCGATCTTTAAAATGTATTTATTTAGTAAACTTTTCGAATTCGTTTGGAACAGTCTGTACCCCGAGTACTATACATGAATGTTTTATGCATGTATTATGCCAATGTATTTCATGTATCAACAGAGACATTAGTGCGGCCAGCAATTTTTTTTATAGCCCTACATGTACTTCTTTCGTTTTAAAATCAAATGTTAATTTATATACAATGATTTATTGACATACAGCAGGTTTTATATATTGTTTTACAATTCTTCGACTTTCTAGATAACTTCGCGTTTAATTACGAAAGTTTGAACAATAAAACTAGTTTTATATTTTTTACCGGCTCCTCCTCCCCTACACCGGTCCCTTTCCACCGGTTTATTTAAAAAATCCAGTTCAACAAAATGATAACAATTTCAGTTACTCAGGTACAACTACTTTCAAATTTACAGAAAGAGTAGTAAAGACTAGTAAAGTGTAATGTAGTCCAAAAAACATAATACTGCAGCATTTAGTAGAACAAAGTAATAACTAGTAAAGTGTAATGTAGTCCAAAAAACATACAAGATTTTTAAATCAAATGTTAATTTATATACAATGATTTATTGACATACAGCAGGTTTTATATAGTTTTAAAATTCTTCGACTTTCTAGATAACTTTGCGAATAATTACGAAAGTTTGAACAACAAAACTAGTTTTTATATTTTTTACCGGCTCCTCCTCCCCTACACCGGTCCCTTTCCACCGGTTTATTTAAAAAATCCAGTTCAACAAAATAATAACAATTTCAGTTACTCAGGTACAACTACTTTCAAATTTACAGAAAGAGTAGTAAAGACTAGTAAAGTGTAATGTAATCCAAAAACATAATACTGCAGCATTTAGTAGAACAAAGTAATAACTAGTAAAGTGTAATGTAGTCCAAAAAACATAAGGTTTTTAAATCAAATGTTTATTTATATACAATGATTTATTGACACCCAGCGGGTTTTATATATTGTTTTAAAATTCTTCGACTTTCCAGATAACTTTGCGAATAATTACGTAAGTTTGAACAGTAAAACTAGTTTTATATTTTTTACCGGCTCCTCCTCCCCTACACCGGTCCCTTTCCACCGGTTTATTTAAAAAATTCAGTTCAACAAAATGATAACTACTTTCAAATTACAGAAAGAGTAGTAAAGACTAGTAAAGAGTAATGCAGTCCAAAAAACATAATCCTGCAGCATTTATTAGAACAAAGTAATAACAGTTCCAGACGAATTAACGGAGTTGGCCGGGGTTGTAGAGTGCATTGTCTGGCATTGGTCCTCAGTAGGGGTCGCTCGCCGTTGCCTTCATGACGCCACGACGAATCGGAGTAGGAGAGCTTGCAAAGGGTGCATCCCAAGACGATGGCGAATGTACGAGAGCCTCGACATCGTCCTGACTTCTTCGTCGGATGTCCATGTTGATCTCGTTTCCAGCATATATACAAAACATACACAAACCCATTAGCAGTAACTTTAAACAAATCGAAAGGGTTATTTCAAAATACGAAAGAAAATCAGTGTATATACATAACAAAACGGATGGACGGACATTTTCATTATTGTAATTTTCATTTTATTTCATTTTCATTTTATTTCATTTTATTTCATTTCATTTTGATTTCATTATGATTTCATTTCATTTCATTTTCATTTCATTTCATTTTCATTGTTTTCAGTTTCATTGTTTTTCAGTTTCATTGTTTTTCAGTTTCATTGTTTTTCAGTTTCATTGTTTTTCAGTTTCATTGTTTTTCATTTTCATTGTTTTTCAGTTTCATTTTAATTTTCAGTTTCATTTTAATTTTCAGTTTCATTTTAATTTTCAGTTTCAATTTCAATTTAATTGACAGATTCATTTCAATTTTCAGTTTTCATTTTAATTTGAATCACTTTTGATTTTGATTTTTTATCATTTTTAGTATTTTCATTTGGATTGGTTGGACGGACGGACTTCCGATCGGATGGACGGACGAACGGTCGGCTGGACACGGACGGACGGTGGAAGGGATGGTCCGCCGGCGGACGGACTGACCGTCAAACGAATTGACGAATGGTCGGTCGGACGAAGGGACTGCCGGTCAGCTGGGTCTTATCCCATGGCTAGTGACCCCCCCGTTAATGGGTCTAATAATATGTTTATAGAGTTAGCAGGGTCACATCAAAGGAGCAAGTTACGTTACCCGTTCTGTTTCCGTGACCCATCCGTCCTCGTTACTTGTGATGCCGAGGTGACCAGGGATCCAGACGTAGTCTTCAAGTGCACGTATCTGGTCTTCGAGCTGTCTCAGTCGCATCACAGACTTTTGTTCCTCCAAACTGTTGATGACTACAAGAGAATCTGAAACTAATTCTTTGTTGAACAGGAAACCAATGCAAAGATTTAGATAAGCACATTGATTATATCATTATATGTTCAAATTTGGATGTGTTAGCTATGACTCTAGCCAAAGAGTTCTACACACTGTGCAGCTTCAGCAGGTGTGACTTATTGATACCAATAAGAAGCGAGTTACAGTAATCTAGGTGAATGAAAACCAATGCATTTGCCTGAGATATCCTTGCAGACAAGGCACATAAAGCATAATTCTGCGTATGTCACGAATGAACATTATATGATGACTTACAATACTGGTTACATAGCCAGCGAGAGACATGGTTGAATTGAAAACAATGCCTAAGTTACGAGCAGCGTCTGTCAGCTCAACAATGAGTCACCCAGTTTCTTAGGCAAGGAAAAGATAAAACGTTAGAACCTCTGCTAGAGAAGTTGGCAGAAAGTAGTTCATGATAGAGGTGCAGAATTTGGTTGGAGGAATTTGTCCACTGCAAAGAATATGACCAATTCAACCCGAATTCCTGGAATTTTATCTGCGAAAAAGGTCAAGAATTTACTTGCAAGATAAAAATGGGCAGCTAAGCACACAGTAGGAAATAAATGCAACTTTTCCCAACGCAACAATTTATTCATGGCCAAGCACAAGTTTTTGGTGATGCAGAACTTCAAGAAGATTAATGTAGCTAAGTATGCAGATTTGGCTAATTCGGTGGCTTCCAGGCTATTCGCATAAAAGGAGTAAGATACGCTACCCGAAGTGTTTCGTTATCCATCCGACCTCATTGATGTGATGCCGAGATAACCAGGGATACAGATGATCGTCGTTGGTGATTGAGCGCCTTTTCCTTAGTCTTCTAGTGCAAAGCATCAGGTCCTCGAGTTGTTGCCGTCGTGCTGCAGACTTCTATTGCACCAGGCTCTTGATAACTACAGGAGAGCCTGAAAGAACAAGAACATGACCAGTTCGTGTTAATGTTGGTGACCCATTCCATGACCCTCTTATGGTCTCCATTTCTGTCGCCATGGCTTTGTAATTGTAATTATCAACTTCTATTTGCCAGATCATGGGCATCTGAGATCACAGAAGGAAATGAATATAACTTTTCACTCTAAGATCACAGCAGAGAAAAATATAACTTTCCCGATGCAACAATTTATTCAAGGCCAACCACAAATTTTTGGCGATGCAGAACTCCGAGAAGATTAAATTCGTTAAGTATGCAGATTTGGCAGATGAAACAAGATGTCGCTCATCCGGTGGCTTCCAGATTGATCACAAAAGGACACATAAAAGGAGTAAGTTAAGTTACCTTTTGTGTTTGGTTATCCATCCGACCTCATTGTTTGTGATGACGAGATGACCAGGGATACAGATGATCGTCTTTGGCGATTGAACGCGTTTTCGTTGATCTTCTGGTGCATTCTTCAGGTCTTGGTTGTTCCAGGTTCTTAATGACTCTGAAATAATCCGAAAAAGAGGAAATGGTGTAAACCAGATGTATGTTAGATATAGTGAGTTTGATGACATGCGGGTTTGCATGGGATTCATGATTAACCGTTGAAGGATTTTAGATATAAAATTCAAGGTTGAGATTGGCCTGTAATATGCAGAACATCAGTGTCAAGAGAAGAATTGTAAGCAGCTGATGAACTATGGAATGAGCAAAGGCAAATAGGAAGGACCCCTAGTGCAATGAGAAATTGGTTATCGACGTAATGGTTGAACCCAGGACGTCAAAGCACCCTTTCAGAAACCAAGTGGGAATGCTGTCCAGGAGACCGGTTTTTAAGGAAGGAAGAGATAAATGGTCGAACTTCTACTAGAGAAGTTGACAGAAAGTATTTCATGAAAGAGTTGTAGAATTTGGATGGAGGAATTTGTCTAATGCAAACAAACTGACCAATTTAGTCCGATTGCCTGAAATTTTATCTGCAAAAAAGATCAAGAATTTACTTGCAAGATCATGGGCAGCTCACCACATAGTAGGAACGTTGAGTCAGGTTTCAATTTGTGACGTTATCTTTGCCCGGGATCCAAACGTCGTTGCATCGAAAGCGAGCGATCCTCAAAGAGTGGATGGTGATGAATTGTCGTTGCATCGAAAGCGAGCGATCCTCAGAGAGTGGATGGTGATGAATTGTCGTTCCATCGAAAGCGAGCGATCCTCAGAGAGTGGATGGTGATGAATTGTCGTTCCATCGAAAGCGAGCGATCCTCAGAGAGTGGATGGTGATGAATTGTCGTTCCATCGAAAGCGAGCGATCCTCAGAGAGTGGATGGTGATGAATTGTCGTTCCATCGAAAGCGAGCAATCCTCAGAGAGTGGATGGTGATGAATTGACGACTGGATGACAGGTATCCTGCGTGTAGTTCTTTCGAGTGTTTGTAATCAAAGACGATCTTGCTTCATGGAATTCCGCAGAGTGCTGTCGGTTGCTGTTCACTTCCGAGAAACATCTTCCGAAGAGATTCACTTTCCAGTCGTCCGTCCTTCTTCAGCGTCGGAGTTGCCGCTTTTGATCTTCCAACGGACATCTTCCTCAGGGTGCCCCAGAGCTTTCCGAGTTTGGTCTTATCATTCAGGTTCGTGCAGTAAGCCTTGAATGACTCCTGGTATGCGTTCTTGGTAATCTTTGTGCGACTCCCTTGATGCGTCCTCTGGGTTCCGGGTCGTCTGAACATTTCTCCATGTCTCGGTGCTCGTGTTCGCGTGTCTTGTGCACTCGTCCGTCCAGTAAGGCACTTTCTTGCTGTTCCCTCGGGAGTGGAGTTGTCGTTGGATAGTGCGGTGTCGCGATCTCCCGCAGTGTATTCACGATGTTGGCATTGCTCATTTTGATGTCGTCAATGACGAATTAGGGCGCAAGTGCCTCTCTGCAGTCTTCCTTGAAGCTCAACCCATGGATTGCTTCGCGATGCAATCAGGAGTTGAATTCCGAATAGTTCAACTGGAGTTGACCTGCTTCGTTTGACGGACAATGTTCAGCTGGTCTTTTCGACAAATATTTCACCGCACTTCTTAGGAATTCGTCGATCACGCAAACGACACAAAGAGAACAGTTATATGCAAAATCGTAGCCAATGGATGACTGACGATCGACTATATGACCAACTTCAGGTCGGATGTACGGTGATTTTCATGCTTTTCAGTTTCATTATTTGCATTTTTTCATTTTCATTTTTTTCATTTTTATCTTTCATTATTTTCATTTTCATTTTAGTTTGTTCAGTTTAATTGTTTTTTCAGTTTCATTGTGTTTTCAGTTTAATTTTTCTTAGTTTCAATGGTTTGTCATTTTAATTGTTTCTTCAGTAACATTGTTGTTTCAATTTAATTTTAATTTTAATTTTTTTTTCATTTCAAGTTTTTTCATTTCAGCTTTTACATTTTAGTTTTTGGTTTTTCATTACTGTCATTCATTTAATGTTTTCATTTTAGTTTTTGTTCCATTTTTTAAATTTTATTTGATGGCCGGACGGATAATGAAAAATCAAAAATGAAAAAAATTTAAAATGAAAAAATGAAATAATGAAAACTAAAATTATGAAAATGACGTCCATCCGTTCCTAAGTCGGTCATAGTCGACCTCAAGTCATTCCATGGTCTACGATTTTTTCATACAACTGTTCTGCTTTCTGTCGTTTGCTTGATCGACGAATTCTTAAGAAGTGCGATGAAATCTTTGCCGAAAAGACCAGCTGAACATTGTCCGTCAAATGAAGCAGGTCGATTCCAGTTGAACTATTCGGAATTCAACTCCTGATTGCATCGCGAAGCAATCCACAGGTTGAGCTTCAGGGAAGACTGCAGATAGACACTTGCGTCCGAATTCGTCACCGACGACATCAAAATGAGCAATGCCAACATCGTGAATACACTGCGGGAGATCGCGACACCGCACTATCCAACGACAACTCCACTTCCGAGAGAACAGCAAGCAAGAGCCTTACTGGACCGACGAGTGCACAAGACACGCGAACACGAGAAGCGAGACATGAAGAAATGTGCAGACGACCCGGAACCCAGAGGACACATCAAGGGAGTCGCACAAAGATTACCAAGAACGCATAAAAGGAGTCATTCAGGGCCTACTGCAAGAACCTGAATGACAAGACTAAACTCGGAAAGATCTGGAGCACTTCGAGAAAAATGACTGGTGCAAGATCAAAATCAGCAACTCCGATGCGATACCTAAAACAATCGACAGACTTAGAGTACAGGAGAGATATATAACAAGAGAGAGTTGCTTGTCGGTCAACTCGAGTGCTTGTCTGTGTCTAATCTCTCTGTCTCTCTGCCTGTCTCTCTCTCTCTGCTTGTTTTTAAAACGTTACACAACCATTTTCCGTTGACAAGACGAGTTAATTTAGTTTCCAAAACTTCACCTTTCAGTCCTTCCTGCTACACATAATGCTTCCTCTTCAGCCAATTCTCCATTCGAGGACGTTCGGGAATTCTCAACAACTGCCACTTTCCAGACCATAACTTTCGTTTGAATCTCTGGATAGCCCTGTCCAATGCTAATTATTCCAGTTCCTTCTTTTTCTCTATGGCATATTTTCTTTCTCATCTTTAAATAAACAGTCTTCTGTTATTGGCCAGTTAACTTAAAATAGACCAAAGCGCTCATTAATATACACTGAATTGGTAAATAAAGTTTCAGATAGGCATATTGTAATGAAATAGATGTGTAGCCGATTTGAGCTAATCTCTTAACAATTCCTACTGCACAATAAACACTCAACGGCACACACGGCAGTGTCAACTGCCCACTTTGTGTCAGAAAACTATTCAGTAATATTCAGTAATTCATTAGAAATTTTCATTAGCAACGCTCGGCCTATGCGTCTCACGGATATAAACGTGCCAAGTAACTCCAAATAGAAAAACTAGAAATATCCAACATGTAATCACGTGATCGCTCATTAATATACACTAAATTGGTATGTAAAATTTATTTCAAATAGGCCTATTGTAATGAATAGTTGCATAGTCAACTTGAGCTAATCTCTTAAAATTCACAGTATGCACACTCCAGACAAGTAAACAGCACACTCAGCAGTGTCAACTGCCTACCGTTTGTCAGAAACTCTAAACTACTCAGCAATAAACATTAAACTATTCAGTAATATTCATCACTTCTTTAAAAACACTCATTAATAGAGCTCAGCCTATGCGTCTCATCAATTTAAACATGCTTCAACTCTAGTTTAACTCTAATTAAACTCAGTGATGGGCACTAAACTATTTTCTTTCAGTTAAACTAAAGCTATTTTCCAACTAAAATAAAATAGTTTAACTAAAGTTGGCAACTGATTTTGGAAATTAGTTAACTAAACTAAAAAAAGTAGTTAAACTTTTTCCAACTTTTTTCCAACTTTTTACGACAAACATTTTCACAGCAACAGAGGTTAAGTGAACTGTAATAATGCAGAGCGTCAATGATAATTTCACCTTCAAACTATGCAATTGATGCTTTTCTGGCATACAGTTACATGTGTACTGTAAGTAGTGTATGAATATGAAAACACAGGCTGTTAATGCTTAAATCATGCACTGTTAAAATGTTTTTTGCTGACAGTGTTCGATGTTCACTGTGGAAAAATAGCTGCATATTGCTGATTTTTTAAGTTAAACTTTTTAGTTAGCAACTAATTTTTTTTAGTTAAACTATGGTTCTAACTAAACTATTTTTTTTAGTTAAACTACTTCCTTAACTAAATTTTTTTAGTTAAACTAAAAGTTAGCAACTTTTTAGTTAACTATTGCCCATCACTATTAAACTCTAATTTAACTCTACTTCCCTCTTCCATAAATAAACATTCTTCTATGTTTGTTAATAGTCAAGCAACTCCAAATAGAAGAACTAAATAATATCCTATATTTAATCACGTAAGAGCTCATTATTATATACTGAATTGGTAAGTAAAATTTGAGACAGGTCTATTGTAATGAAATAATTGTGTAGTGAATTTGAGCTAATCTCTTAAAAATTCACACTACAGACAAGACAAAGGCACACTCGGTAGTGTCAATTGCTCACTTCGTGTCAGAAAACTATTCAGTAATATTAATTAATTCATAAAAGATATTCATTACTAAAGCTGTTTATATGTGCTTTAACTCTAGTCTAACTGTAATTAAACTCTAATTAAACTGTAATTACACTCTAAACTCTAGTTCCCTCGGTTTCTCGATAGCATATTTTCCTTTCTTCTCGGTCTCTCTTCTTGCAACACCATCTAACAATCTTATCTTCATTCTATTACTCTGTTATCAAGTAGGACAGATATTTACCCGATAAACTCAATTTTTACTGCAAGCAACTAGTTGAAAAATATACTCGTCATTATGAGAAAGTTTTTGAACAAGATTTATAAGTTTCGAATTTACCGTTTTCCACAGAAAGCGTCCGCGGTGATAATGTTCAGAAGATCGATAAACCGGAGTTCGTACACGTTTTCCAACCAGCGACGTCTTGTGTCGACAGTCGTACAGCCGTTATCCGCCAAATCGAAGGAGTGGCATCGAAGAATCCATTCAGAGGCAACGACCCAGGCACAAATGGTTCATTTCTTCTACGTCTTTCCTTTCGCTGGCCTTGAATTCACTCACACCGCAAATAATATTCACGGAAGTTTCTTTTAACGAAACTTCCGACCAACCGACCTTTCCACAGTAACGTTTCAACTCAACTGAGGAGTCGCGCTCTCCGTATTTGTCCTGTACGCTTTGTCCCCGCTCTTGTCAAGGCAGCCAACCAGAATCTTCGTCACGGGTGAGTGAATTTCCTCGTCCGCAAAATTATATAACGCATTTAATGGACTTATATAGCGCTTCTCCAGTATGCCTAATCCAGAGGCGCTCCTCGCCCAAACCCAGCGATAAAGAACGGTTTTCAGATGGTTGTTAAAGTGCAAGCAGATTCCATAGTTAAAAGAGCACGTAATCAATAATTAGTAGAAACCTACTATTAAAGGAGCATAAGCCCTATACAGGTATTTTCTCAATTAGGCCTACAAGGGATTTTAGAAAAAAATCTTTTCTATATATTCACTAGGTGGCAGCAGATAAAAAAGATATCTTAGATTACAAGGTGGCAGCAGACTAAAAGATCTCTTTTCTCATATTAGACAACTCAATAGGCATGCCGTTCAAATCTCTTTACTTGAAATAATTAGTTAATTAATGGAAAAATACTCAAAACTGTGTGCCTCCTGTGATGGCGTATTTTAATTCTCAAGATGTGTGCGCGAGTGTGCAGCTTAGAAGAAAGCTTAGAGGCGGAGACGAAAACCTCGGAGGCGGTGACTAAGAGCTTAGACACCGTGACAAAAAGGTTGGAGTTAGTGCTGAAACGCCTGAGTGCTTTGGAGAAGAATGACGGAGATGTATCGGAGGAAAGAAACAGCAAGAAAGACCAAGAGGGGGCTGTGCATGAGCAAAAAGGATGGACATTAGTACAGAAGAAGGATCAGAAACCAGTAAAGGTTGTATCCAATCAAAGGAAGGCCAGAGTGTTGATGATAGGAGATTCACTAGTAAGACACGTTGGGAGGAATCTGCTGAAGCAGTGTGCTGGATTTAGCACTGCCTGTAAGCCCGGAGCCAGAATAGAGCAGATCATTCCGGAGATTGAGAAGACAGACGTTCAGGCTGACACGGTTATTGTGCAAGTGGGCACAAACAATCTGAGAATGGATGACACAGAAGAAATGATGACGAAATATGAAGGCATGATACAGAGGCTGAAGGAGGAGAGACAGGGGGAAGTTGTGGTAGTGGGCATTTTGCCAAGGCAGGACTTAAGTGAAAGCTTAGACAGTAAGAGAGTTGACATAAACAGAAGACTGAAGAAAATGTGTGTGGAGGAAAAGGTAAGGTACTGTGAGGTGGAATTCAATCCCTGGAAAGGTGGGTACTTGGGGAGAGATGGTCTGCATCTGAACGCTCGAGGTGCGGACATGGTTGCGAGACAAGTCTTCATGATGATGAAGACTTTAAACTTGGTGGGAAGACAGTTAGCACAGTAAATAGACTTGCTAACTGTCACACAAATAAAGAAAAAAAATTAAGAAAAAGAGAAACTTGTGGTAGTAAAGGCAGGAGAGATAAGGAAACTGGAGGTAATAAAGTTTTAAAGTGTATGTTTGCAAATGTGAGGAGTATTGTAAGTATCACAAAAAGAGCAGAATTGGAATTGTATGCTGATAACGAGGCACCCGATATAATTGGAATAGCAGAGTCATGGACAAAACCGGAAATTGCAGATAGTGAACTAGCTCTAGATGGATACAGATTATTTAGAAAGGATCGAGCTAACCAGAAATCAGTAGGACACGGGGCTGGAGGGGTTCTGCTATATGTTAAGAGTAATATTAATGCAATTGAGAGATGTGATTTGAGCAATGAGACCTTCAAAGAGAGCTTGTGGTGTGAAATTCAACTTAACAGGACTAAGATGCTCGTGGGAGTTTGCTACAGGGTATACCAGATGCCACCGAAGAAGCTGATCAAGGGATGTGCAAACTACTGGAAATGGCTAATAAGGAAACATCATTGATTATGGGAGACTTCAACTACCATATTGATTGGGAAAAATTGGAAGGGGAGAGAGAAAAAGACAGGATATTCTTGGATTTTATTGATTCCAGCTTTATGCAACAACATGTTATGGAGCCAACCAGAGGAGACAATATTTTGGACTTAGTGATAACATCGGATGAAAATATGGTAGAGAATGTGAGTGTGGGGGAGCATTTTAACACTAGTGACCATCAGGTTATCAGATGGGAATTAGTCATGGAGCAGACCCAGGAAGTCAAAGCCTATGTGAAGAGACCAAACTTCTTTAAAGCAGATTATGAGTTAGTGAGGAAAAGGTTGCAGGAAAAGGATATAGTAAGTGAAATAAAGGGCATGGGAGTGAATGATGCTTGGAAGAAGTTTAGGGAGCTTTTGAGAGAAATTATTGAGGAAAATATACCGAAGCACAAAAGAACCAATAAGAAGAGGCCTTGGGTAACACGTGAGGTTCAAAGAAAAAGAAGGGCAAAGAACAAAGCATGGAAGAATTTTCAGAAGTTGAAGGAAGAAACAAAGAATGGACTGGATTTGGATCATGAGAGTGTTGCCAGACTGGAGAATTTAAGAAGCAAGTACGTGCATAAAAGAAATACCTGCAATAATGCAAACAAAAAAGCAATTAGAAGCTTTGAGCAGAAGTTATCGAGGAATGTAAAGGAGGATAGTAAGAGTTTTTACAACTATGTCAGAAGTAAGCAGACAAGGAAAGACATGATAGGGCCTTTGAAAAAGGAAGATGGAAAGGGAGATGTTATTGTGGATGATGTGGAAGCTGCTGAAGTACTCAATAAATATTTCAGCTCAGTGTTTACTTTAGAAGAATTAGGAAATATCCCAGAACCTAAGCAAACCGACTGTAGTGAGCATGGATTAATGCAGGTTATGTTTACTTGTTTACTAAGGAAAATGTGGTGGAAAAACTGAAAAGGCTAAAAACTGACAAGAGTCCAGGCATAGATGAACTCCATCCAAAATTCTTACATGAAGTGAGGGAAGAAATTGGAGAGGTGTTAGCCCAGATCTTCAATAAATCAATGCAGACTGGAGAAGTACCACGGGAATGGAGGGATGCGCTCATAGTGCCATTGTATAAAAAGGGAAGTAGAAGTGAACCAGGGAACTACAGACCAGTCAGTTTAACTAGTGTGGTGTGCAAGGTCATGGAGAGAATTATTAAGGATAATATAGTGGAACATTTGAATGAGCATGATATCATAAATGGCAGTCAACATGGATTTACCAAAGGCCGTTCGTGTTTGACAAATCTGTTGGAGTTCTTTGAGGAGGTCTATGAGAGGATAGACACGGGAAAACCTGTAGATGTTATTTACTTAGATTTTGCAAAGGCATTTGACAAAGTACCTCATGTAAGGCTGGGCAAAAAGTTGCAAGCAAGTGGGATTAGAGGACAAGTACTAACATGGATTCAAAACTGGCTATCAGGCAGAAGACAAAAGGTGGGCATAGGAGATAAACACTCTAACTGGACGACAGTGCTAAGTGGAGTGCCACAAGGATCAGTGCTTGGACCACTGCTGTTCGTACTTTTTATTAATGACATAGACGATGGGATTTTATCCAAAATTTCTAAGTTTGCGGATGATACAAAACTATGTAGAGCAGTGGAGGATGAAGAAGAAGCGGAGATACTGCGGGAAGATCTAAGAAGAATGTTCAGATGGTCGCAGGATTGGCAAATGCTTTTTAATTTGGAAAAGTGCTCAGTGATGCATATGGGGAAGAGAAACAACGAGTTTTCATATGAAATGGGAGGCAGGGTATTGAAAGTGAGTGAGGAGGAAAGGGACTTGGGAGTGATTATGCACAAGAGTGCAAAACCTTCAAGGCAATGTGCCGAAGCATCCAAAAAGGCAAACTCAACTTTAGGTATGATAAGAAGGACAATAGTCACTAGAGACAAGGATACAATACTGAGGTTGTACAAATCGCTGGTTAGGCCACAGTTGGAATACTGTATCCAGGTATGGAATCCATACTTGAAACAGGACATTGAAAAACTGGAGAAAGTGCAAAGAAGAGCTACAAAAATGATTTGGGGCTACAAGAACTTGAGTTATGAGGAAAGGCTGGAAAGGTGTGGACTAACAACATTGGAGAGAAGGAGGAGCAGAGGAGATCTAATCGAAGCTTATAAGATTATCACTGGAAAGGAAGCACTGCAATGGGAGAGGTTCTTTGAATTAGCACCGAACAAGGCAACTCGGGGTCACAGGTATAAATTATTTAAGAGGCCGAAGGGAACATTAGGGCAGAAATTCTTTAGTGCAAGAGTTGTAGACCTATGGAATGGTTTGGACGATAGTACTGTCTCAGTGGACACTATAACAGCTTTTAAGAAGAAGCTAGGAAAGTTGGGCTATTAAGTGTTCCAGGTTAATTTGCAGTGGTTCTAACACAGACTACACGTCTTCTGAACCACTTAAAACCCTTGTTATGTTATGTTATGTTAACTGGTCAAGGATGGTATGTTTGTATATATATATTCAATAGGTGGCAGTAGAGTAAAATTCCCAGTTTCCAATATATTGAACCATTTTATCATCACAGTCAAACACCTGTTAGATCACTGTAATATAATATAACGCCAATAGGTTTTGTAGATATTCCCTATCTAACGTTTCCTTGTTTAGTGTACGTGTAGGTTTATTATGCCAAGAAATTTAGAGCTGATTAAAGTGTTTTTTAATGTTCCTACCATTTTTAAATGCTATCATTGGTCTAGAGTTGAAACATCTATGAAATTCAGGATTTTCACTAAGAACTTCATTGCAAAGTTTATATAGGGCAAATAGTTTTCCTAAGGATATTTTCTTGTCATATTTATTTTCATACATTAATAGTAGAATTGGTGTATGAATTAGGCTTGTCCTTATATTTGAGTAGCAATGTTCTATCTATAAACTGGGTTCGGGATAATTTCTAAATTTAAAGGCGTTAGAAGAACACGCAGATCTGAAGGAAAGTTATTCCAGGTAGTGGGCCCAACTTGAGACAAACACGAGGACATGTTTATTGTGTTTCCGAAACATGTTTCATCATCATGACTAGACCTCCGGTAACTCACCTGATGGCTATCGCAATGGATGCATGTAACAAACGTGCATAATTATCTTACCGTACCGCACCTTGGTCGTGTCAACTTGCATGTTATGAATAATTGATTGATTGATTGATTGATTGATTGATTGATTGATTGATTGATTGATTGATTGATTGATTGATTGATTGATTGATTGATTGATTGATTGATTGATTGATTGATTGATTGATTGATTGATTGATTGATTGATTGATTGATTGATTGATTGATTGATTGATTGATTGATTGATTGATTGATTGATTGATTGATTGATTGATTGATTGATTGATTGATTGATTGATTGATTGATTGATTGATTGATTGATTGATTGATTGATTGATTGATTGATTGATTGATCGGACTAGCCGTACATCTAACGGCGACACAAAATTTACCTGTATTAGTTTCCGTTTATTTCTGATTGACTTGATATGACCTCACCTCCTCCATCCTTATCCTGCGTTACCCAACCTTACCGTTCCTGTTACTTCACATTATTTTGCCTGCATTAATTTACTTAATTACTTCACCTTACCTTAGGCCTGTCTCACATTCTTTCATCTTTCCTCGACCTTATCTAGACTTATCTTAGGCCTACCTCACCTAGTCTCATTTTGCTTCACCTAAATGGCGATAGGGCCTATCAAATTCACCTGGAATAGTTTTAGTTCGTGTCCGACTTGCGATTTAGGCCTACGTGTGTAACAATAGATGAATGCCACCAGTGACAACATTGAATTATGAATCTAACGAATATTGATTTACTGTTTGATTTCAAGGATGAATTCGAGTGTAATGTGTGTGGTGGGGAGCTATATGAGCATTGGAAGAAGGCTACAACCTGAGACACTTGGATTGCGGAGAGTGGAGGTTGATTCATGGTCCAGCCATATCTTCATATCTTACAAACAGCAATACTTAATTCTGCAAGCACAATTGCAAGTAAACCTAGCTGATTGCATAGTAGTGACATTATTTATTTAGGGTAAGAAATGTGAGGTACGTACCGTACCAGTCCAAAAAGTAAGGGCTACGGGTCGATGCATCTTTTAAACCACCCACAAATTACGCCTATATCCGACTTTCTCTTTTCTCAGTGTTAACGTTCCCACAAACGCAGAACGTTTTCATTGCACACGATTAATATGAACATTAAGTACATTACAAGCTCTCTCTCTCTCTCTCTCTCTCTCTCTCTCTCTCTCTCTCTCTCTCTCTCTCTCTCTCTCTCTCTCTCTCTCTCTCTCTCTCTCTCTCTCTCTCTCTCTCTCTCTCTCTCTCTCTCTCTCTCTCTCTCTCTCTCTCTCTCTCTCTCTCTCTCTCTCTCTCGTTCTCTCTCTCTCTCTCTCTCTGGCTCTCACTGGCTTTGGACAGGTAGGCTCACAATAATAGTAAACATTTCATTTACAAATTATAATAGCAATTAAGAATTTGAATGTTGGCTTTGTGTAGTGATAGCATTATAATAATTAGGCCTACAGTAATTTCATAATTCAGGTCGCTCGAGGCACCAGTGAAATAATAACGGACTAACGTGCCATAATATGTCAACTAGGATCAAAAGCATCTTACATATAGATCTGCAGAGCTCCGCCCTTAAATTATTATTCTGTAGCAAGTTCGCCGCCTCAAACAGTGAGTAGGCCTAAGGAACAAGTCATCAACCTCTTCATCAACCCGCAACGGTCACCTGCATCGCAGTTGAGTTTCCAATGCTGTTAATTTCATGTTCTCCTTCTCTTTTGCGACATCTTCCGCAGAGCTTCTGACGCAGAAACTTCTTCACGGGATCCAAGTTAGCAGCGTAGATGAACGGATTGAGACAGACGTTCAGGAACGCGATGAACACGGTTATGTAGCGTGGACAGCTGTTATAAGACGAGAACACGTTGAGGTTGAACATGAAGAAGTAGACACGATTTGGAGAACAGCAGAGAACGAAGCAGATGGAAACGATGAGGAAAGTCTTGACGACGTTCATCTGCGCTCGAAAGCCCTTCTCCTGGGCAGCGTTCTTGACCCCGTTGTTGAAGTTCACTGCAAAGACATTTATGTATTCAGTTTTCATAGATATTACGCCCGAATCGTAATTGTACACTCCACATTTCTAAAGCGCTATTCTAAGGCTAAGCGCCGGGAATCAGTTTATTCACGAGCGAAGATTCGAGTCCGGTTGTCACAGAGACCAGAGACAGGAGGCAGAGGAGCTGCTTAGATGGGTTTCGTTGAGGACGAGAAAGCTTGGAAGGATCGGTTAGATTAAGGTAGGAATTGTCATAGGCATAAGTTGTGGGTGTACGAGGGGTACCAGTATCTCCCACTTTTTGGACTAGGGGATACTGGCACCCCTCGTACCCCCACTTTTTGAACAATGCCAATCAATATTTTATTATTGTGCCTACCCAGAGATCGCATCTCCGCCTTGCTTCGTGTATGTAAGAAATGGGTAGCCCCCACTTTTTAGACCAAAGATACGCCCCTGGGAATTCTGAAGGGTAGGCCTACCTGACTTTTCTGCATATCAAACAGTAAACGTGATATACTAAATAAATATCGCATTGTTTCTGATGGATGTGCATTGGCGAGAAACGTCTAAGGTGAGCTTCTGTTTTATCATTGTCGAAACAAAGCATGAAGCAGTCTGGGGAATAGAATGGCGGAGGACTATAATAAAAATGGAGTTTCGTGTAAGTAGCAGTTTAATCCGATGCTTCTAAATAACAATCCTAGGAGGCGCTATATTAATTTGCTGGATGAATACGAACAACAGAAAGAACGAACGAACAAATGGAATGGATGAACGAATAAAAGAAAAGTATGTCGGTCATTGGCCATTAAAGATCATCTTCACGTCATGGGAAACGAGGTTGATGGCGAGTGATTTAATTTCCTCATTTCCTTTTAATATCTCCAGCTTAGCACTCTGTTAACCCGTAATCTAAATAAACCCAATACCTAATAGCACCTATTGACATGGAACATCATTATCCTAAGCTTGTGTAATATATCTCTGAAAGCTTATGTCTGTATCTTACGCTACACAGGTAGCGTGCACGACAACCTTAAAGTTGTTGACACAACCACTTGCAAATTAATACTGCACTGAGTCTCTGAAGTGAAAGCAGAGACTCAATTCGTTTCATAATGCAGTCACGTAACGATTTATTTAACTGCGTAATATACATGTAGGCCTACAGTGATTGCATCTTCGTCACGCGGAGCTGTTTCCACGGCAACAGTCCGTGCGGTGAACAATGAGATTCCTTTGATCGTCAAATTAACGCGTGATTCGAAATTCGACGGAAAAAATTCTTACACACTGAACGTCTGATTACAAGCGCAAGTAACCACAGTTGCAAAATTATTGAAACGTTATTAAATATTCATATTAAAAGACAATAATTTTATGTGAAATGATAATCGTTTTAACTAGTTTTAAAGGACAATCGTTGGTCACAGTTTTTCTTTTTCTTCAAAACATTAACACGGATCAATCCAGGATTTGAAGTTGGCTGTGAAGATATATTGGCATCTGGGCGTAGACCCATTGGAACTCAGTGCCACTGCCTAGGATAAATCGTTTTGAATGCTATAGTGGTTTTGCACAATTTATTATGCGTTTGAAAATGTAAAAGAGAAAATCTGCCAGTTGCTTCGCAGTTTTCACTGCTGACAATTTCACTTCAGATAGTAATATACTCTCTTCTTAAATAGGGTACGTTACTTTTGACTGCGTTTTAATGACTATTGCGAAAATTAACTGATGAGTCAGAACTGAGAGCGAAATATTGTTTAAAATAGAGAACTGGGATGGAAGAAGAACGTAAAACGAACAGTCAGTCGAATTACAACTGTGATGGTAACTTGATAAACAGATTTAATTTTTTTAATTAAGATTCATTTTTGCCCGGTTGGCTTAGGGAATTTTTTTAATTGGTCTCCAAGACCCGTGTCTTCGCATGACCTGGTTTTGTTCCTATAGACATTTAATTACAGCAGCATTTAGATGGTGTGCTGGAGCATAACATTTTCAGTGCTCAAAGGCTGAATAACCTGCACACACCTGATTGAAAAACTAATTAGCTTGTAGTTTCAATTAGCAGTGTATCTTTCAAGCAATGATCGAATTACTGTTGATAGCAGTGGGAGGAATCCTATGGGCGACAAGACCTACGGGCTGAAGCGAAATGTATGGCAAAATGTATCTTCAGTGGGAGAAGGTCGGAATCCGTGGGAGACGACGAATATATGGTGGAGTGAATATATTGGAAACTTGTTTCTTCAATGTACCTAAATGATCCGTATTATAATATACTTAGGCCTACCCGCGTTTAATATACTTAGGCCTACCCGCGTTTTTCATGCAGTGTTGACAATTTCTTGCAAATCATAACTCTCGCTTCATACAAATCTAATGTAGCAGTGAAATCCGTCCGTAAAAAGATATGCCATACAAACTCACTCACTCACTCACTCACTCACTCACTCACTCACTCACTCACTCACTCACTCACTCACTCACTCACTCACTCACTCACTCACTCACTCACTCACTCACTCACTCACTCACTCACTCACTCACTCACTCACTCACTCACTCACTCACTCACTCACTCACTCACTCACTCACTCACTCACTCACTCACTCACTCACTCACTCACTCACTCACTCACTCACTCACTCACTCACTCACTCACTCACTCACTCACTCACTCACTCACTCACTCACTCACTCACTCACTCACTCACTCACTCACTCACTCACTCACTCACTCACTCACTCACTCACTCACTCTCTCTCTCTCTCTCTCTCTCTCTCTCTCTGTCACACACATACATTATATATATATATATAGGGGAAAGGCTTGTATTATGGGCCACCGTGTAATGTGGGCCTCGGCTGTTTTGCCCACCTATCATGTCTGCGAAGAGCTCTTACCGTGCGAAACGATCCGTCTACTTATTTCAACTTCATGTTGTGAATTTGAGCTGTTGGCAATAACTTCTGCACGAATGGTAACAACTTTAAGTTTTGGTACATATTGCTTATAAAATTGGTTCAACTTCAACAGCTGTTGTGTAGCTTAGGATTTCAGCTATGCTATGCCGTATGGTTTCAGAAGGTAGCAATTTCTTAATCAAATAAAAAAATAGCTTTGTTGGGTCTATAAAACATTCGACGGTCACGCTATAACTGATTTCCCCGAAGCATACCATGTTTGCAATATGGGCTTGCGATGGAATGTGTATTATGGGCCAGCCCACATTACACATTCCATCACAGGCCCATGTATTATGGCCTGTGTAATATGGGCCAGCCCATATTACACGAACCATAATACATGGTAATTGTAGCTGATTTCACAAGTGCAATTTGTTTCATTTTATTTTCGTTTTACACACTCTACGGGCAGTTTCACTATGGAAGTTGTGACAAAGACTAGAGCCACCAAAACAACCTATCTAAAGAAATGGACCAAAATAAAATCAAAGTCAAAACAAAATACAAGTTTAAAGGAGACATCGAAAACGACCAGAGCATCCCTGATCTCACAATTTGTAGTGTGTGGGGGGAGTCATACGAAGAGAATTGGGTGCAGTGCACAACATGTCAACGCTGGTCGCATGAAGATTGTGCAAATTTAACCATCCTAAGTTTTACTTCTATGACAATTGCAGCCTTTGCCTAGAAACTTCTGACATATATTTAATACCAGTAAACAGCTCGGAAACGTTGCAAATTGCATGAACTGAGAATATCAAGCTCAGAAATATGATAATTGCTTTAAAAGTTTAATCATTTTCATCTTCTGTTGCAAAATCAGGCAGTTGTCTAACACGTGTAACAGTATTGTTTTATCTCTGCAATGGTGGCCCATATTACACACGTGGCTGTGTAATAGGGCCTATGGGCCATTTTTGGTATTTTAAAATAATTATTAAAAAATTTATTTACATCGATTAAGCAATCATTCCTTTACATTTGGTCATAACTAATGTCGAGTAATGCATGGAATAAACAAAACTGTACACCCAATTGCTCCTGTACTAAATATTCTAACAATTTGTTAGGTGGCCCATAATACAAGCCTTTCCCCTACATATTTATTAATGCTACAGCGATACCATACGGTCACTATAAAGAAGACCTCCCAATTCACATACCTGGATTAATCTTTCTTCCTGCTATGAGAACACACAGTATTCGGGAGTAACAATACACGAATACAATCAGCGGAGTTAGGAGGTCCACGACGAAGCTCCAAATGGCAAAACACGAACGATCAGACTCTCTCTTCCACTGGCTAAATGCGCTGCAGTTTCCATCCAACACTTCCGTTGTTACCATTGCAACAACGACGCTCGTAATTGCCTCAAAATTCAGCCACGTCAAAGCTATGGCCACATTATACATCCAAGAACGAATAAATTTTCGATGAAACACTGAATGTACAATCTTAACGTATCTCTCGATGGTCAGAACAACGAGGTTAGCGGTAGAACAGTTCAGAAATCCCCACAGAGGAGCTTCGCTCACAATCACCTTGCACAGAAACGACCCAGAAACGCCAGTGTAGTCGAAGTTAGGGAATTTCATCGCATAAATGAACACTAGCATCACACTACAGACAAAATCTAGTGTCATCTGATTGAGTACAATCTTCGTACTGTCGATGCGCGACTTCGATTTTACCAAGGCGTTAGCGGCTGCGCCAATAAAACCAATTCCGATCACCGAGACCTGGAAAGCATCGGCCATAACGTACGCATGCGTAGCAACAAAAAACAGCAGCGGATTTTATAGACCGGGAGTACGCATGTATAGGCCTATTGTGTATTCGTGTCAAGGTGACGTTGACAACAGAACAAGCGCTTGCGCCGACCTTGTACCCAGAAAACACATGAAACCGTTGCATGTACATGTACTTACGCATGCAATGTGGATCAAACAGTTTATTACCGTTACTCTCACCTGTGGCATTGTGATGAAAGTTGTCACGACAGCCAAGTTTCGAAGAAACTGACAGCGCCTTGAGACAGAGAGACTCTTATTTCGAGTGATTCACTACCAAACGACGATACTTCTCATGTCGGAAACTAAGATCTGTCTAAATATCTAGTTGCTCAACATGGTCCATTTAAGTAGGCCTACTTAGTCCTATATGCCAAAATCGAGCACCATTAGGCATTGGCAATTGTTAGATCTTTCCTGTGTAAGGCGATTTGGAGTGAAGCGGCTGGATGAACAATAATTTTAAAAGATGCATTTTAAGTAATTGCTTTGTTTAAAGAAATGTTCAAGTCTATAAGTAGGCCCTACTTGCTTCGGCAGTACATATGTGGCGGACAGGCCATAGGGTTTGAATGTAGGTTTTATCAATAATAGCTGTGTTGTTGACGCGTTTTCCGGCGATTTAATGCATTAGCGGCCGATGCGTAGATGGTGGCGCTAGGGCGATATAATAATAGCCAATATTTAAGTTTTAGCTTATTTTTGCCATTTAAGCGATTCAAATTATTAATTAGTATAATATTACACGCTTTTCGGTCCAATAAATAAGGCCTAAAGCTACGGCGGTGCTTATAATCCATACCTTGATTTCGATACCTTAGACATCTGTATTTGAGAAGGTGTGCGTAGGCGAGTATATAAGGAACAAGCCACGGTATAGTGTGGCGAGGGATGAGTAGAGGCTACCTCACGGTGTTTTGCCTATATTGTAGAGCGGCGTTACTGCGCTCTGCATGTACAGCGACACGGTGCTTTAGTGTCGTTGGTTACCGGTTCGGTTACGATGTATATTATTTACAAGGCTAATCAGTGCGCTCCCGAGTGACAGCCGCTCCAAACGCGGTCTGACCAGTGCTGTCAAAACGCCGATCCAACGGAGTAAGGGCCACTCTGTTGTAGATCGCGAAAAGTACTGAATCTGATCGTGGAAGGCTGATTCGGGGAAAGACCGATGGATATCTGGTTCGAGTTACAGGGAAAGACCGATCGTGAGAAATAAGGGCTCACAGGTCTGTTTCGGTAAAGTCCGGGGAAGGCGACCCCGGCGGCTCCGTTCGATAGATAGACGGGAAAGGTCCCGTCGGTGTCTGGTTCGCGGGTCACCGTTCGATAGTCCGGGGAAGGACCCCGCAGATAAACAGGTCTGTATCAAAAGACGGGGAAGCAGACCCCGCAGATGTTCGTTTCGACATATACTGGAGAGACCGATGGATGTCTGGTTTGATATATACGGGAGAAAGACCGATCGTGAGAAATAAATGGCTCACAGGTCTGTGTCGGTAAGGTCCGGGGAAGGCGACCCCGGCGGTTCCGTTCGATAGATATACGGGAAAGATCCCGTTGGTGTCTGGTTCGCTGGTAACCGTTCTATAGTCCGTGGAAAGACCGATCGTGAGAAATAAAGGCTCACAGGTCTTTATCGGTAAAGACGGGGAAAAGTCCCCGCTGGTGTCTGAGGTACACGGGTAAAGTCCCTGCTGGTATCTGTCGGAGATACACGGGCAAAGTTCCCGCTGGTGTCAAAGATACACGGGCAAAGTTCCCGCTGGTGTCGGAGATACACGGGTAAAGTTCCCGCTAGTGTCTGTCTGAGGATACACGGGCAAAGTCCCCGCTGGTGTCTGAGATACACGGGCAAAGACCCCGTCGTGACCGTCTGAGATACATGGGCAAAGAGTTCGCTGGTGACCGTCTGATAAACCTCGGGGAAAGACCGCGCTGTTGACCGTTTGAGATACACGGGCAAAGTCCCGCTGTTGACAGTCAGAGATACACGGGCAAAGACCGGTGGTAGCCGTCAGAGATACACGGGCAAAGACCGCGCTGTTGACCGTTAGATATACACGGGTAAAGACCCGGTGTTGACCGTTTGAGATACACGGGCAAAGACCCGGTGTTCGTGATAACTCAGTTCAAGTACCGTCCATATAAAGTTAACCAGAGCGATCCCAAGTTACAGCAAAACTAATCACTCTTGGGTGTTGGATTGACCGCCGATTCGACAGGGCTGGGGCCCACCCTGCTGTTAGATCGCGAGCCGGTCTGAATCCCGATTGTGGAAGTTTAATAGGCTGTGTAAACCTCGGGGAGAGACCGATCGTGAGAGATATAGAGAACACAGGTCTGTATTGGTAAAGACGGGGAAGCAGATCTCGTTGGTGACCGCTCGACGTGTACGGGGAGAGGTACCAGGTTGATTCCGTTCGAAAGTACGGGGAAGCAGACTCCGTTGGTGACGTTCAATAAAGAGTGGGCAAGACCCCGGTGGTTCGGTTGGATACACAGGTCTATATAAATTCGGGGAAGGAAAGACCCCGGTGGTGACAGTTCGATATGTTTGGGGAGGGTGACCCCGTTGGTTCCGTTCGATAACATCGGGTAACTTACCCGACTTTCTTTTAACTCGCGGGACTAACCGCAATCTCTCAACTCGCGGTCAAACCGAAATATCTTAACTACACATAAAAGCCTATGCATATTATAGTATACAATTTACAAGAAATAATTATACAGTTATACGCTAAATCTTAACTCGCGGTCTACCGGCAAGTTTCTTCCTTTACCTAGCTCCGTCATAGTTACTCCCGCGGTTTTCCCGCATATCTTTGTTTGGCCTACCTAACTCTGGTCTACTGCAAATCTTGACTCGCGGACTACCCGCAAACTTCTGGGTTCGGGGAACTGCCCGTACAATTTGACCGTGGTTCGTTCAGGTGCGTGGAAGACAGAAAACTTCCCGCAATGGGAAGTGAAAACACAGGTCTGTGTGAAATAATGGGGTAACAGTTCTGATAGTTATTCCACTGGTACCGTTAACAGAATCGAGTCTGTGTACTCGGAATTGGAGCTTACGAGTCTGTGCGCTCCCGGGAAAACACAACCGTATAAAAGGTTATGTAAACCGGGTCGGGATACGCCGCAACGAGAAGATACAGCGGGCGAGATCCCTAGGTGAAGAGTACGCGAGTTCCAGGTAAACAGAGATTAAATCAGACCAAGAGGAAGAGATTAACCTCAAAGTTCGGGTCGGGTAGTCGGGTACCCAGGTCCGAAAGAGACAAGTTCGCGTTTTGCTAGCCGAAGTTCAGCTAGTCAGAGTCCCAAGGTGAAGTGTACGGGAGTCCCAGGTAAAAGGGACATTAAGTCAGACCAAGAGTAAACGATACGTGAAAGTCCGGGTAGTCGGGTAAAGACATATTTGCTTGTCGTAACACACAGCTCTGAGAACTGACTGAAGTGCGAGGATGGGCCCCTCGTGCGTAGGTCGGAACGAAGTTCTGTGTGTAGATAGGAAGGTTGTATAGAGAAGACCTTCACTATCAGAGTACCGTAGATACCCTTATCTTTGTCTTTCGAAGCAGAATTTATCACTGTGTTGGTCGATAATTGCCAACACAGAAGACGGGTAAGGAAACTTATCCGTAAATGTGGTGCATGACAATATACGTGTGAGGCCGGCTTAATTTAACTTAAGCTGCTCCCTCTCGTCATTTCATCGCATCTCTCCTCACCTCATCGCATCTCTCCTCCTAACCTACTTCTGATGAAATCCTCTTGATGGTCGATTGACACGTCTCTGGCGACCAGTTGCTCCGTCACCTGACCCCATCTTCCCTGTACTCTGCCTTCCGTCACCACAGAAGAAGTAACCGTTTTTTTCTAGTTAGCAATGTTAATATGTATAGTTAAGGCTGATTTTTTTTATGGGATAATTTATCTCATCTTTAATTTTTCGTATTAACTTTGTTTAGATTGTTTAGTTAAGGCTGACTTTTTGGTATTAAATTTGTCTATAGTCTATTGATTGTAATTTGCTTGGACTATTACGTAATTTTTCAACTTTAAGTTTGTTTAGATTGTTTAGTTAAGGCTGAATTTTTTTATATGTGGTGATATATCTCATCTTTGATTTTTCGTATTAAGTTTGTTTAGATTGTTTAGTCAAGGCTGACTTTTTGGTATTAAATTTGTTTATAGTGTATTGATTGTAATTTGCTTGGACTATTACGTTCTATAATTCCCTTCGGTTCGGACTAGAATGACCATATTGGCTAGATTAGTTTAAGTACAGCCGACTCTGATGTAAATAGTATAGTATTTCGTTTCAAGACTAAATCCTAATTGTTTTTCCTCCCTCCTCCTCCCCTTCTCCCTCCTCATTCTTTATTTCCTTTTCTCCTAATTTTCCATCTTTTCTAGTTAAGATTCGCTTGATGCTATTGTACTGCATTATTGGATCAGTCGCGGGCCGTGTGATTCTTATAGGCCGTTGAAGGACTTTAAACTGCCTACTGGCGATTTACTCTCCAGTGACTCGGACAATTGCACTGATGATGAACCGGAATGTTCAATTACCTGTACTAGACGAACTAAGGACCTTTGCCCCGTTTGTTGTACAATTGACTGTTACATCGTATGTGAATGTATAATATGTTGCTGTCCCAAGTGTACCCTTTGTAGACTCCCTTTTCACCCCATGGTTGACGATGAACTCCAATTAGAGAGGGTTGGGTATATAAGGAATTTGCTAAAGCCAATACCACTCTTCTCCTAAGTAGCCTTATAGACCCACGTTTAGAGATACTAACAAATGACCCCGATACCCGTCCTATATTGAGATGCGCCGATATAGATCCCGATTGTAACTATTTAAATGATTTTACCCACGATAGCGCTTATTCCACCTCTTACTCACTTAACCAAGAATTTAAATCAACGGCACCTTCATTTTCTGTAATTCCTGTCAATTGTAGAAGCCTCCTACCAAAATTAAATGAAATTAGAGACCTCCTAGAACTCCTACCTGTAACAATAATGGCATTGACCGAGACTTGGTTGGATGACAATCTTGTTGATCTTATTGTGGTGCCAGGATACCAGTTTGTCCATAAATCAAGAAATACAGTCAGAGGGGGAGGAGTAGGATTCCTTATTAAAGAAGGGGTATCCTTTGAATTATTGGAAAACCCAGGTCCTAGATCCGCACCCTTTTTAACATTCGAGGGTCTGTTTCTGCGGATATCTCACAGAAAGGGTTCTACCACATTAGGTGTTATTTATAGACCACATGGCTTAAAAATTGATGAATTTTCAAGTGAAATTGATAACCTGCTTACCAGTATTATAAAAAAATCGAATGATACAATAATTGCAGGAGATTTTAATATAGACCTACTAAGAATAAGTGACCATAAGGGAACTGCCGGTTTCTATAACTGTATGATTTCTCACCATCTCCTACCACTCATAACTAGGCCCACAAGAATAACCAGCCATAGCTCTACACTCATAGACAACATTTTCACAAATGCATGGCCCAAAGCTATTAACTCCTCTATCATTGTAGCTGACCTATCTGATCACTTACCAGTCACAGCCTGGTTCGACTATGGACTGCTCCAGCCTAAAAGACCTCCTTCTGAGAGCTATAGGCTCATCACAACTGAAAGGAAAACTGAATTCCTTCAGTCTGTCGCCCTCCTCAACTGGTCTCCGGTCCTTGAAGCCTGTGCTGAACAGGATACGAATAAGGCCTATGAGTTATTCTTACTAACGTACAAGAGAACCTATGATGTATCCTTCCCCGTAATTACAACTAGCTCTAGATCTAAGACAACCCCCAAGAAACCATGGATGACTCCAGGTCTCCTCAAATCCTGCAGAAAAAAAGAATTACTGTATTTGAAATATCTAAAAAGCCCAAGCGAAATTAATAAAAAGCAATTTACTAATTATAGAAATAAATTCAAAGCACTTAGAATACAAGCTGAAAAGAATTATTACGCAGCCGAGTTCTGTATAAATAGCAATAACCTAAAAAAAAACCTGGTCTCTGTTAAGAACCATTATTGGGAAGGGCGACACCCAGGACTCCAATATTACTACTCTGAAAATAAATGGGGAAAAATTAACAGACCCCGAAACAATAGCAAATAAGTTTAACAACTACTTCACGGGCATTGCACAATCCTTGGCTAATAAGATTCCTAGTACCTCTAAATCCTTTGAAGCATTTATGAATCCTTCCCAGGCAAGCTCCTTTGGTCTTAGTACAACCTCCCCGGAAGAAATATTGAGTATTGGCCGCTCTCTTCGTTGCTCTCACAGCAAAGGAGTCGATGACATCGACCCAGTCATAGCCCTTCCATCTCTGCCTAGTGTAGCTCTTCCTCTTGCAGAAATTATCAATTCTTCCTTTAGCTCGGGTGTCTTCCCTCAAGTGTTAAAAATTGCTAAGGTTGTCCCGGTGTCCAAGAAGGGTTCTAGAGAAGAAGTTTCCAACTACAGGCCTATCTCGGTTTTACCTTTCTTTTCAAAATTTTTCGAAAAGATCATGTATGAGCGTCTTAATACTTTTATTACTAAATAAAATTTACTATTCCCCTCCCAACATGGTTTCCAGTCAGGGCATTCCTCCTACATGCCTCTACTTAGTATGCAAGATAAAATTTCAAATGCCATAGAGAATAATGAATTTGCCCTAGGAATTTTCTTCGACTTAGCTAAAGCTTTCGACACTGTGAATCATAACATTTTATTAAATAAGCTAAATAAATATGGAATAAGAGGGACCCAATTAAAATGGTTCGCCAGTTATCTGAATAACCGCTCCCAAATTGTAAGTATTAATGGAATCCTCTCAGACCTGCGGGAGATAAAACATGGAGTCCCCCAAGGTTCGAACCTGGGTCCACTTCTCTTCCTAATCTATATCAACGACCTTCCTAATGTTTCTCCAAGCATGTTTTTTATTCTATTTGCCGATGATTCTAATGTGTTTTGTTCTCATGCCTCATTAGATTCACTATACCGCATAGTTAATACTGAGTTGGAATCCATAGCAGAATGGTTTCACTCCAATAAACTTACACTTAATTTAGATAAAACCAACTACATTCTTTTCAAGTCCCATAGGAAGACCTGTCCAGCTGAACCCCTTAAGCTTTATATTGATGGTACCTCAATTACTCAGGTGGTCTCTACTAGATTCCTGGGAGTGTATGTGGACCAAAACCTCAATTGGAAGGAACACATAAAGAATATCGCGAATAAAATCGCGAAAAGCCTGGGAATACTTTCTCGTGCCTCTAAATTAGTATCATCTAAGATCCGTGCTACCTTATACCACACCCTTATATATCCGTATCTCACTTATTGTAATGTTATTTGGGCCTCCACTTACAAATCAAGTCTAGCAAGGTTAATAACCCTTCAAAAGCGAGCAATTAGGTACAGAGCCAAACTCCCTTATGGGGCCCATACAGAGCAGGCTTTCTCCGAACATAGGCTCCTTAAAATTGACCAGAACAGAATTATGCAGATTGGAGAATTCATGTACCGTTTTGATCACAAACTACTACCCCCTGTATACGATAACTATTTCTGCCGTACATTTGATCGCCACCCGTATCAGACAAGAAATTCCGGCCTATATCACCAACCATTTGCCCATACTAACACTCGTTTATTCTCTATTAGATTCACCGGGCCAGCCGTTTGGAATCAGATACCCCTAAACCAGGGCTGTAGTGGTAAAATTAGAGGTGAGTATACGCTACCGGTTATTTTTCCGAAACAAATTAGAGGTGAGTATACGCTACAGTATTTTATGAGTATACACTACAGTATTTTAATATAAATAAATGCAAATATTTTGCGAGGTGAGTATACGGTCTCTAGAGGTAAGTATACGCTGTATACCCGCGTATACCCTCGACTGCAGCCCTGCCCTAAACGTCCGGCAATTGCCTAGTCTGTGGTCTTTTAAAAGAAAAATGCGTTCGTTCCTGCTTGAACAACGTATATAGCTTTATCTCTTTCAGTGACACCAGGGATTATTATGACCAAAGTGCGTTAACGAGTCCTTGGTTCACAGTTCCGAGTGTATATTGCCGAGTCCTTAGTTAAGATAAAAAGTATAGTTTCTTTTTACGACCTACCAGTTATATGATAAAAAGATTGGCGTTTATACGTTTTGTAACTCTACCCAGGTGACACTGTTTAAGCGGGGTCCACGGCCCTTTTTGTGTCACCTGTGTACCCAAACTACAGAAATTGATTTGCCTGTTTTTGTTTGATTTGTTTTTCTGTTCAGTTTGGATACCAAATAAAAGATTGATTGATTGAGTTTGAGTCACGAGATGTATAATGGTACGTCCAGGTTTAGATCAGGTGGAGAGTTGAAGGAGGCCCGTAACTAAGAAGGCATACAAAAGAGGAAGACTCCTGCTGGTAAAAGAACGAACCCTGTTCTGAAGGACGGCCATCCTGCAGGACGTTGCCCATCCGGCGACCGCGGAAGAAGCAGAGTCAGACCCAGAGACAGAAATGTATAGTGTTGCCTTTCTTAAGCGGCCAATCCTGAATCTCCTCTGATAGGAACGTTCACTATGGGCAGAGATAGAGAACAGCCATTTTACGTTGACAGTAGACAAGGCAGTGACTCGGGTGGCTCCAGACGGGTAGTGGGCTGGAGTCGCCACCACGAAACCCGCCCGGCGCAACGAGAGTGCAGGCGTCCGGACGGGCGCAGAACGCCACACATATACTAATTTGATGCAAATTATTTAAAGCCAGCATTTCTAAAATAATGTATCATAGGTTTTCGGCACAGGCACACGACTCTTGTCTGCAAACTATTGAACACGTAAAAGGCAAACTTGATAGTAATGTCAATGCTCTGTGGCTGTCTGTCTATCTGTCTGTCTCTCTTTCTTTCTCTCCCTACATAGGCCTATATATAAATTTAATATACACATATATACAGGAAATTTAATATTTAATATGATATATAATTTAATATGTGAAATTCAATACAGAGGCAAAGGTTTAACCATTGGTTCCGGACCCAATTCTTAGGTAATGAACCAATTCCATAAAAGACCCATTGAGATAAGTTTTAGGTTTACAGTTGTTGCAACTCTTTCGTGAATTTAAAGCTATAGACATATACTAGAATAATATATGACGGTTTGATGAGTACTCCCGTCAGATCGTGTGCATAGGGAGAACCAGTGCGTTAAGAGTGTCCGTCCGTCTGTCTGTCTGTCTGTCTGGCTGTGCGTCTGTACGTCTACCCCCCTAGTGCCCAGTGTTCGTGGGCCTGTCCAATTTCGGGCCAGACCCAGTAATACTCCCTATGGCCGGCTCGGCCGGCGGGTCGGCCAGCGGCCTGTCAGGCACATTCCATACATTCGACAGCCCAGCGGCCATGTGCATTCCAGACATTCCATTCCTTTATGTGTAACTATCAGTCAAATAGGCTATGGCTCATAGCCTCAGCCAATCAAATAGGCCGATCCTGAGCCGCACACATTATGTTGTGGCCAGAGTGCTGCTTGTATGTATATGTATATGTGCATTGTGAATGTACGTACTACGTATCTCTATGTGTGCCTGTCAATGAAATAGACTTGGGGTCAAAGCCTCGTCCAATCAAAATAGGCCTAGAGCCGCACACAATATTGGCTCCGCCCACTGCGCCTAAGCATGAGTCAGAGCGTTTTCCGACACACAAATCTAGGAAATTATATGTATAGATATGTGTATATATATACAGCCTGTTTCGATTGATTGATGGCGTTAGCTAAATGCTAATAGTAATAATAATACTGAAGTTACGGTAAGCTGTTTCAAAGCATGATCTTTGTTATCATAATTTTAATAAGCTTAATGAAACAAAAGTAAATTGAGATCGTGTACAACGTATGTGGATTCTCCTAAAAACATTGTCATAATATATCAAAGTAACTCGATATCAATATGCCTGATTATTTTCCAGCTACTGAAGAAAACAGAGTTCTGACGCACCTGAGTCAAATCTTGTTCTCTGAACCTAACGGCAAAAACAATTAGACCCATATCTGCCATTGTAATAGGAAGATTTCCTCTGTCGACGGCAACGCAAAAATGCGTCGATGTCCAACTATCAAATACGATGACGTCGAAACAGTCGGTTCGTGCATGTCGGGTTAATCACGTTGTTCGACACTCATCATCTTTTATTGAAGACCTGTAATCTTTCCTACTGTAAAAGCCTCGATAATGATGTTAAATATAATTAGAGTCTATACAATGCATGTAATTTGACAATCGAGAGACTTGTCATAACACTGCCACACACACACACACACACACACACACACACACACACACACACACACACACACGCACACGCACACGCACACGCACACGCACACGCACGCGCACGCGCACGCGCACGCGCACGCGCACGCGCACGCGCACGCACACGCACACGCACACGCTCACGCACACACACACACACACACACACGCTGAATTGAGTGGCGCTATGTAAATTTTCAATTACAATTACAATTACAATCACCTGTCTGCACCTGCCTTAGAATCCCTGCAAGGGATGGATTGGAAGGTAGCCTACTGATGGACTTGCAGCTGCTGGTTGTGGGTGGCGGAGACCATCATTGTTTTTGTCATGAGAGAAAGGAGAGATTGGTGGACGCTGTCGGGAGAAATGTCGTGCGAACTTATAATAATAATTAAGTTGTTAGCTGTTTCAAAGCACGATCTTCGTTATCATTTATACAAAATGGAATATATATATATATATATATATATATATATATATATATGCGATCTCAGGTGAAGTTCGCTACAGCACGCATGTCCTTGAATGTAAACAGCCTTGAGCTGTAGGCCTACTTTCGACTAGAAAGTCTAGAAATTAGGGGTACTAATTCTCGCAACATTTCCCCTTCTGGACTGTTTAATAATTATAACGCCCTCTTTATATCCCATGAACAATGATGATGATAATGATGATGATGATGATGATGACGATGACGATGATGATTATAATAACAATAAAAACAATAATAATTTCCAACGAATCATGGTCGTTCCATATGTTTCTCTCTCTGGTAGGCCCTAATTAGTATGTAAGTCTTCGAGGGATCATAATACTTTGGGGCATAAAAATAATAATAGTATTTATAATAATAATAATAATGATAATAATAATAATAATAATAATAATAATAATATTTTTCGCTTTGGTAACGTTGGCCCCTATTACTTCATAGCAGAATTGGGTCGACG
Organism: Allolobophora icterica; assembly: GCA_963556255.1. Taxonomy (NCBI): domain Eukaryota; kingdom Metazoa; phylum Annelida; class Clitellata; order Crassiclitellata; family Lumbricidae; genus Allolobophora; species Allolobophora icterica. Next base: position 70,045,756 of record OY744604.1, read on the forward strand.
CCTTGCTAATACCACGGGCGAGCCGCGCGAGATGAGTAAGCCTACCCCCAGAAAATTATGCCTATGGATGTAAACCTGAGCTGCACGCATGAAAGCTTCTCCACGCGTTCCATAAAGAGGCTGATAAGTAATTAGCATGCCGAGTAATTGAAATTAGCTAGTTTAATGGCTATTATAGGCCGGAATTCTTATTAGGCCTACTTCAGTCCAAACGTTATGCATTTCTTTGAGCAACAGTGTAAATCGTAAAACTGAAATTAACTGTATTTCTCTCCAGTAGGATGATTTGGTAACGCATGTGTTGTGTCATTTCTCGCGTGTAACTGTTCATTAATTTGTTCGTCATCTGCGGATTTGCTGGATAATTTCGCTCGTTTGGACTTCAGGTGTGATATAATGTGCGTTTGGAGTTATTTATCTCTTTCGCCTTCGTTTCTGAGTGATTTCGACGGTGTTCTGGCGTTCTTATCGAGGTCTCACGCACAAACATGGACTCGTCCAGTCAAAGGAGGTTTAGGTTATGGCAGTGTCAAGTTCTAGGTGGAATGGCCAAGAGTCCGTGGATTAGGCGCTGACATTCCACTACGATAACGCTCTAGGAACAACTGTCCGATGCGAGGAAAGTCTAGCTCCACATATCCAGCGACAGATGCCGGGACGCTCGTGTCTACTATCCAGTGGCGGATCCAGGATTTCTTGCGCGGGGGGGCAAGGGTTTCTTCTGAGGGGCGCCACGTTCTAGGGTAAATTTGTAATCAACTTTAAATGATAGTACAGATATATTTGAAGTAATGCCATTTGTAGTAGACCAATAGTATATACTATCCTATATTAAACTGTTTCAAAGTGAAGAAATGTATTCTATGTACCCCGTCAGTGGGAAGATGAGACGGCGAGGGAGAGGACCCACCCTCATATATCGAGGCTAAGAAAATGAAGTCGCTAGCACTTCATACCCATGGCTGCCTCAGGGCTAGCTTAAGGGACTACTCTTCTTCTTCTTCTGTTCTTTTGCACTTGGCATCGTTCCTGCCTTATTAAATTAGGCATTACAGTTTGATCATTTGAAATCCAAAATTTTGCAAGCAAATGTAGGCCTAAAATGTAAATCTGCGACTAAATGAGGTTGCAGATGCTACAAAGAGACTTAGTGCATACATGTAGGCCCTAATCGATAACATCATGCTGTGGAGTCTGTCTATGCGCCTCAAACTTAACCCTGCCAAATCCGAGCTCATCTGGTTTGACCGTTCCTCTAAGCTCCTACAGTGTGCTGAACTCTCATTTTCTACTTCCTCCTATCTAAGTTTCAAACATTGTTTGGCATTTGCTTGAAGAATAGCTCGCTTCCTAATTTTATGCATATATATTCGCTTCGCTAAGTTTTCTGCCGGTTTGGGTTTAGTATTTTAACGTCAACCATGAGGATATAATTTATAATTATATCCAATTTATCACAATTTAAAGCTAATGTTATTTATTTAAGGAACGTGAATTGATATTATAAATACCATATATATTCTTCGTTTCATGGCAGTTTAATCCAATACGCGGATTGCCAATCCGAAAGCGACTTGTAGAGAATTGGCATGATAAATATCCAAAACGCCGCTAGAAATTTGATATACTACACTCTTTAACTGCCGGAATGTGTGCTAGTTTGATGATGGATATGTTTAAGCTTGACACCGGCGATTTGGGTATACGATATCGTATGACTCATATTGAGGATGACTTTGCTTGCCTGTGGGCTGTGCAGGACTCTGTTGCACTTTGGAACTTAGCCTACATCCTGAGACACTTTACATGGAGAGTGAGGGTCAATTCAGGGTCATGCCAATCTTCCGTGTCCTGCCTATGTTGTCTGTCTCTCTACCCTCCCTACTACATACGTAAAGATAGACAGAACAACAATACTTGGGGAAGCACAGTTGAAATAAGACCTAGGCTATCCGACTCAATCGCGATGGGCGTTGTTTATTGGGGTTGTAAAAGTGAGGTACGATAACCAAGTCCATAGCAAAAATTACGCCTATCACTATGGACATGGCTTTAACTAAACCTCGGTCATGCCAGGCCCGTTCTGGCAGCCCACCATAACAGCCGGGTCTGGTCTGGAGGGGCGCCGTCAGACAACCAAGAGGGGCGCGGGGGGGGGGGGCGAACCGCCCCCGGGCCTATAGCTAAATCCGCCACTGCTACTATCAGCTCTGAATGGAACTCCGTCGGCTGGAGTCCGCGTGTCTTCGGAAGCGTGCATGTTGTGACTCTTCTAGTTAATGAGGATTGTTCGCTTATTGATTAACTCTTTGTTCTTCAAGGCTTTAGCACCATTTTGTTTGGTGCTTTTATGAGGTAGGCCTACTATATAAACGTGATTGTAATTAAGTTTCCCCATATTTAAGATAAACAACATCTCCACACGATATTCTAATACTAGCTCGTTATTTCGATAAAATAAATAATATATTGAAAAAGGAAATTTATCTGAACGTAAATGTACCGTCTTAGCCTTCCGGAGGCGCTACCTAAATCTGCACGAAAACAAAGCCATAAATTCTTAAAAGTAGGAAGAGGCATCTACACCATAGAAACCTTGGAGCAAGTGCTCCATCCAAGAAATAGGGGGAAACATCTGTAAGTGTATGTGTCATCATTTACGGGGGGAAAGAAGGAGAAGGGGGAAGAAGAGCGGAGGAAGGGGAAGTTGCTCCGATGACTTAGGGGGATAGACGCCCCTGAAAGTAGGCGTACTCTTTAAAACAATAGAATTAATTTTTCTCCAACGCTCAAACTCCAACTGAAGTACCTTTTCTGTCACCTGATTGTAACAGTAATATAGAGCTCTGGGAGGTTAGTAAGCGGTTTATAATGGCGGTGTTGCGACACAAATATAGACGATCGACATCTTAAAAGACCTGGCAAAATCTTTTCCGTGCGTTGACGACATGCATTATGTGACATTGACAACATACGAAGACCTGGAACTGAGCTACGAGAGTGACCAGCAAGCACCAGATGACATAACCGGCGCAAAGCTCATGACTCTGCCAGTGGCTGAATTCTCTGCACTTCCCATTCAAAACAGATGATGTGAAATATGCTACAGCCACGCTTATGATACAACAGTCACA
>OY744604.1:70053889-70073889 GCA_963556255.1 Allolobophora icterica
CAGTTATAGTTAGCATCATTTTTAAGTTATAGTTATAGTTATAGTTACTGGACTTTTATTTTAGTTAATTTTAGTTAGTACATAGTTACAACTGGTCCCAATGGAGCTCCTCCTGGTCCCAATGGGGTCATCGATTTATTATGTCAACAAATTTTAGGCAATTTTTGATCTTCCCTTGTCAACAACTATCAGACATAAAGGACTTCCTAACAAAATTATGTCAAAGAAAATTACAACAGTACATCTGTCATAGATATTTAATGGATTTTTTTCCATTCAAAAACACAATCTCGTTTTCTTTTAAATGTGTATTCAATTCGATTTTTATTATGAACATTTCTAATTTGAACAAGAACATGGTAACTTTTTTATAATAAGATTCCTTTTAACATAGAAAATTAAAATCAAAACAAGTTTCTCACTGTTTAATATTAACAATCGAGAGAAAAATGATCTTTTCATCAAAAAGAAACTCGAAATATTAGATTTTCGAAAAGAACCCAGGATATTTGCAAAGAGAATATGCAGCATATATTTTCTCATTTTATCTGGGAACAATAAACAGGATAATTTAAAACGATATTATTAAAATATCGATATTGCACTTTTTATTTCATTAACGAAAATAGCGATGAATTTTCGTTAGTGTTATTTTCGTTACAGTTATAGTTATAGTTAATGATATTTTTTAGTTACAGTTATAGTTATCGTTAACGAAATCATTTTCTGTTCGTTAACGAACATTTTCGTTATCGTTAACGTTAACGAGAATCACACTGGGGGTATTAGATGAGTCAGGGTAGGAGTACTTGAAAAGGTGAGACTTCAATTTTGAACGGAAAGCCCGGGGTGTGATAGATGCAGGAACATGAGGAGGAGGGTAGAGGACGGGTTGCAATGATGAATGACGATGGCGGAAAGGAGAATCTGCGAAATTCAGGGGGAGATCCTTACAGATAAATTATTCGTATGCCTTAACCCTCGGGTTTAATACGAGACCTTCTGAATACAATATCCGTATAATAATATGCTCGCGGGAATCAAAATCTTATCTAATTTATTTAACTTTGTAACACCTTTATCATAAAGAACAAGCATCAATCAAAAGGTCGCTTAATGTGAACTCGCAGTCCAATTAAAAAAGCCACTTTGAATTACAATATGTCAGAGTAACCAGAGGTCAAGTTACACCGGGTAAGCAAGCTCCACAACCAAATTGAAGTTCCCATCTAAATGTAAATGCAATTTCACCGTTGTTATTTTGTCAGTGAAAATAAATTTGCAATAAAAATATTTTTTATGATGTAAACTATTTTGTTCACTTATTAATCGTATTTTCAAGTGACGACTACTGCTACTAATGCTACTACTAGGCCTACAGCCACCACCACGACTACAACTACCACTACTATTGCCATAACAGCAACAGCGACTACTACTGCTACCACTACCACTACTACTTCTACTACTACTACTGCGGCTGCTACTACTACTACTACTACTACTACTACTACTACTACTACTACTACCACTGCTACTACTACTACTACTACTACTACTACTACTACTACTACTACTACTACTACTACTACTACTACTACTACTACTACTACTACTACTACTACTACTACTACTACTTCTACTACTACTACTACTACTACTACTACTACTAATACCACAACTACTGACACCACATAGACAACGAAAAAATCAGTCTACTACGGAAGTTGAATTTCTTACATTCGATGTCCATGCACAAATCATTTGCTCTGCAACGGATAGTTCCTGAACATGGGTCATCGCGCCACTGCTGGCTTGGACCGCCGTGTCTCTGGCTCAGAAAGACGTTATATCCAGATCACGCATTACCTCCCTCCAGTACAAGCCCAGTCGCCTGATTTGTTATGATATAGTACTGAAAGATGAAATACAACAACATTCACGTCTTCGTAGTTAACGGTCACGACGCATATAACATGACGCACAAGTTCGCTCAAGAACACCTTTCGATCACAATCCTAGCCGCCACGACTCTGCGACACGCCTTCCTACGCAACAGGGTTGATCATGGCAATGCTATTTATTCTGGCCATATGAAAATACGGGCTCGGTTAAAAAAGTCCCACATGGTCGCAGGTGATGCCTGGAGGGAGGGAGGGAGGGAGGGAGGGAGGTAGGGAGGGAGGAAGGAAGGAAGGATCGACGGAGGGAGGGAGGTAGACATAGACTTGGTTAGCAGTGCCCGTGTTATATTGCGTCGGTCTTCGCCCGATGCAGCCTTAGGAAGGTCTGTAAACGGCCTTCCAGGCATTTTTTGCAGCGCCCAAGTGCTTGCAGTTCGTAAGGTATTGGGTGTCAGTAAATATAAAGATAAATGAAATTCTAATTAATTTGTATTCGCTAGATGGCGGCATCCGTTACGGTCCATACATTCCAAAGCGTTTATAGTACGATGGACACACAGATATGGGAAACTATATATGTGTGTGTGTGTGTGTGTGTGTGTGTGTGTGTGTGTCCAATTATAGCTTACATTGGTACATACCTGAGACATCGCGAGATATAATAGAACAACTGAATCTGTCCGGAAGCTAATAGTTGTAAGAGTGTTTGTTGGTCGCCTGGCTGAAGTCGGAGTAGACGGTCGATTGTAGAAACGAACACTAGGGTAACGACCCCCTTGGATCGACTCTCCTTATATGTTGTAGGTTCAGGATGTTATTCCAGCGCCACCCACCATACCGGACAAAGTTTCCAAAAGCCAGACATTGGCTTCAGCTGCAAGAAAGGTGGGCTGAAGAAGGATATGTTATTTCGAGCTACCACTGGTGACGAAACACCACCCACCCTCTGCCTCTCTGTCAGTCTATATGTTTGTCACTGTCTGCTTGTCTGTCTGCTAGTCTCTGTCTGTTTTATTGTCTGCATGCCTGAATTATCGTCTCTTTGTGTGCCTGTACATCCAGATTGCATCGAAGAGATCATTACGGTACTAGCAATTAATTATTGAACACAGCAGTGGTGTTCAGTTCGGTTTTCTGTTGAAGGTTTCAACGCCAATTTTAGCAGTCTTGCTGTCGAGACCTTATACCTCAAGACCAAGACCAATACCAAGACTTTAAACCTCAAGACCAAGACCAAGCCTTTGAACCTCAAGACAAAGACCAAGACTTTGAACCTCAATATCAAGACCAAGACTTTGAACCTCAAAACCAAGACCAAGACTTTTGGTATCAAGACCAAGACTTTTAAAAACGAACTCGAGTGCACTCGAGACCAAGACCTTGGTCTCGAGGACAACAAGACCTTGGTCTCGAGGACAACAAGACTGAATTTCAGAGCGCCTGACTGAAAGATTGAACTGCGTCACTTCCATGAATTACTTTCTTTGTTGACCAGACAGACGGTGACATATAGTGGAACGCCCGAAATTTTGTGTGTGGGGAATGACTACTCTGACCCCCGCCTCCTACGCCTATGGGCCTATAGCGGACAACGCACCCGGATTCCCGTATGTGGCCGCTAGTGTGTGCATTTCAGTTGCCTCGCCGATTGTTTCACCAAGGCTTACTCCGCTTGATGCTACGGTTTTGTGTTGGCGCCCTTGTAACGGCAAGGTTTGTGATGGTGCCAATGAAATTGACTCGTTATTATTAATAACTAGTGTATTTTCCCGTCATAATTATGACGGCAGTATATAGTGTTAGAGGATTTGCCCGTCACATTATGACGTCATATTAGAGGCCTATATGTATCGTTGGTTATCACCGTCGTCAAGACAACCGGTTTATGTTTCACAATAGAACAGAAGCCGTTTGTGACGTAGCGTCCTCCGACAGACAAATTTGCATATAAGGAAACTATATTAATAGATGTATAATTAATATTAGTTCCTTTTTCTGCTGAAGATCACGAGACGAATATCTTTTCGAATTACTTTATATTTGGACCAGATGTGACACAGTGGCCCAGATGACAACGCGTAGGCCTATATAGGCCTATATTACGCCAACGACGAATGCGTCTGGTTTTCATCTCTGCTCCTTGATTCAGTAGGTTTTCTGTTGAAAATCGCGTCACGCATTTCAAGCGAAAGCATTGAAAGAGTGAACTGCGCACAGGGGCCCAGGGCCTACTACGTAGGGGGGGGGGGAGGAAGCAGACTGCTTCCAATTTGGGCCAGGGGGGAAAAGTTTCCCCCCTGGCACAGTCACTAATTTATAATAATTAGTGACTAATAAAGTGACTATAATTACTAATGATTCTTAAGGTATTGTATCGTGATGTATCAGTATTATGGGCCATGCAATATTTGCTGAGGTTACCGTACAGTGTCAAAGCAGTGTTATAGTGTATCATTATTACTTGTTTTTCTTTAGCTATTGGTCATTATGTTCTGCTATTTTTTGTTGATGAAAGATGCAAAAAGAATTTTAAAAATTGAAGAAAAGCAATCACAATCCTGTTGATTTAGAAATTTCCAAAATATGGGACACATGTTAAAATATTGGGCAATATAGGACACTGTTCAGCAAATATATGGGGATTTCAAAGATGCATTATGAATGCACATTTCTGGTGTAATGCAGCGGTAAAAGTCTCCATCCCTGCCTACTACAGTGTTATCCAGCCGACAATTATTTTGCAGGAATATTTCAAGACCTGATAATCCCATTTTCACTGCATTACACAGCAATAATTGTAGCACTGAAATTTTGTGCCATATTTATTACAGCTTGTCCCATAAAATTTTAACAGTGCACTGGGAGCCCTGCAGAAATTAATTCAACAGTTCAGTTGAACTAAAATGTAGTCTTCAAAAGCCAGTTTTCTTGCTCCAAAAATGTGCTAAAACTCGCCTACGGCAATGTAGAAATCCAAATTTTTCCGGGGGAGGACCCCGGACCCCCCACTTCGCGGGAAGGGGAGGGGAGGGAGTGGGGAGGTGGAATGTACAGGAGGGGTAAAGGGGAGTGGAGTGGGTGGGGAATGGGAGGGGAGTGGGGAGATGTAGTGGAGGAAGGGATGGACAAAATGGGGTTTACAGTAAGGGGGGATTCCTTCCAGCTTACAGGGGGGATAGTAGGCCCTGCAGGGGCCTACTTTCATGAGTTACGTGCTGTTGGACCAGACCTCTGCTATGCTTTGTATTACCCAGCAGCACTGGGATAAACTTGTCCAAAATATTGGCGAGGGGCATTTGGTTATTGATTCTACATTTGTTGCATTGGGTGTACTGTCCAGCTCAATTACGGGGAGGGGGCACATGCCCCGGCTGCCCCCCGAGTCTACGCCTATGCCCATGCAGATAACGCTTCGGGTTTTCATCTCTGCTACCTGGGTTCGAATAACGGGTCAGTTATTTTAAATCGACAGAGCTTGCATCATTTCATTTTCTTAATTACTCCTGTCTTCTGTGGCCTTTGTTGAAATGGCGAGGTAATGAGGTTAGCGCTGTTTAGCTTCTGCTCTGATCTGCTTGCTTATTTTAGTAGACATTAATGTAGGCCTATATATTATGGTCATTTGAAAAGGTTTCAGGAAGCACTGCACATAGGCCTATGACTAAGTGGCGCGCTCCCGCATATCAACTAGAATTCTAAACGCACTTTATTAGTGCGTTTAGAATTCGAGTTGATATGCGGGAGCGCGCCACTTGCAGATCGCCAAAAAATCTCAACTTTGGTAGACATACCTGATTACCCGAGAAGTCGATGCCAAGTCGCTAAGTCAGTCTATAAGTTTAAGCGATTTAATCAGTCGATAGGCATGTGACTTAGTCGATTGATTCGTTAAGTCAGTCGCCTACTCATCGAGTCACTTGGTAACTCGATCCTTAGCGACTGACTCGCGATACTATAGGCCTACCATGCGACGATCTGATGATCGCTGAAGTTAAACGAAGCAAGGCCGCACTGTAAGCGTCATGGTCTCACTATGGGGGTTGATTGATCAATGCTCATCCTGAGCGAGAAACAGACTGCTAAAAAGTCGACAGACAGACAGACAGACAGACAGACAGACAGACAGACAGACAGACAGACAGACAGACAGACAGACAGACAGACAGACAGACAGACAGACAGACAGACAGACAGACAGACAGACAGACAGACAGACAGGTCAGGTGGACGTAATTGCAGGGCTAGCTATTAATGACCGCGGCGGGCGGGCGTTTCGCCGCCAGCTCCCGCTGGCAGGCGTATCTGCAGAGAGTGAGACAGAGACGGAAACAGAGAGAGACAGGGAGAGACAGAGAGAGGTTATAGTTACGCGACCGACGTACAAAGGAAATTATATTGTTTGATGGCCCCCATTAGGCCCCGTGTGGAAATGTCATGCCAACGTGGGCCCGAGGTGGGTACGGTGGGAGGGTAGGCTTACTTGAATATTTGTAGTCTACAGCACTCTCATGGGCGGCGATCCTGGGGGTCGAGGGGGACAAGACGCCCACATTTGACATTTAGAAGAAACCAAAAAGGTAATCGAAAGTGTCCCGTGTCCCCCCCCCGCCCTCACCTGTGAAACAAGATCGCTGCCAGTGAGTACTCTACGTAGTTGTAGTCTAGGCTTAGTATGAGCCTGTTTAGCCTAAGTATAGGCATATAGACTAGAGCACACAATGGATATAGCAGAATGCAAGTTGACCTACGTCTCCACATCCCGACATGACTAAGATGAAAACCATAAAGCGGAGAGGGGATGGTAGAGGGTTGAGAGGTTTGAAGGGCGTTGTAGGCAAGATATGCAATTTTGTTACAGATAATTAAGAGATGAAATTTAACTGAGCATAGGGGCCTATAGGGCCTACTACTCATATTGAATGCAGTCCTTAATTCACTTCCTGCATGCCTTTTGACGCATCGAAAACCCACGCGTTACATCAAAATGGTCAACTGTAGGCCTAGGCCTACTAAGAATTCTTTTATTGTTGCTTTAATGAATGGATAGCTTACCTTTGAATATAGGCCTACGGCTCTGGCAGTGGCGGCGCCACGATTTGAAAAGTAGTACGGCAAATTAAAGTGTTTGGAGAACGAAAGCTTTTTTCCTTTAATTAAAGCGCCTGCTAACCGCACTGTGCTGTACAGTGAACATACATAATAGTAGAAACGGCAGCCACCCAGGGCGCCTTACATAGGCCTACATGTAAACAGTAGAAGCACATGATAACAGTTTTACAGGAGTCGAATACAACTATTTTTTAACGGCAGCCACGCAGGGCGCCAATCACGGCCTAACACTCACTTAAATAGGCCTACCGCCGCCATCTAGTGAGTAGAAGGCTGAGTAAACCTTATGGAGGGCTACGAGATTCGATCTTGGTACCTTCTGCACTTCACCCCAGTTTGTTATCCATTAGGCTACTCTACGGCCCGTCTACGGGCCCCGTACAAAAAGTGGCACAGCAAAAGTATATTGTTGCCATACCCCCTTAAAAAGTGGTACAGCAAAAGCCCTATCCAGGGCCGGTTTAACCACTAGGCGAACTAGGCGGCCGCCTAGGGCGGCACAATTCTGAGGGCGGCAGAAAAGCTAGCCTGCATAAAGAAATTTTTTTTAAACATTGCCACCGTTTGCCACCATTTTCTTTATCAATAAATGAATTACACGAAAATAAGAAACGTCAACATTTCTGTGGCTAGTGGTGACAGAATTAAGCTTCTCGAAGCTCCAGTTGATAAAAAAAACATAATTTGCGAACCTCCATGCTGCAAGAAAGACTAAGTCTTGTTAGACTAGTTATCAATTGAACATGATATTGATGGAGACTGATGGAACTCGTTTCTACATTTGCTAATGATAAAGAAATTGAAATGACCTTACATGTTTGTATAGAGTATAGACTCATGGGCGTCCGCAGGGGGCGCGCTCCCTGGATTTTGCACATATTTGCAGAGAAATTTTGATTTTTTGGTTTTTATGATTATTACAACACGATTTTCAACGTGAGTAGTGTAGGCTACCGACCGTTAAAATACGATATACGCTCTACAAGTTGGACCTATGTCTTTGTTTAGGCATATCTTTGAAAATTTAACGTATAGGCCTAGAGTTCTCTCTGGGTAATATGGAGATTCATAATGTAAACCCCGAGACTGTATTTATGCCTTCAGCCGTGTCGGACTGTCGGCTAATTGGTATCGTATTCCCTTTACCACCGGCTCGTGTTGTTTTTAGCCGACCGCTGCGAGATAACAGGTTCGGACGGGGAACCGCGTAGTCAGAACGTTATATACATATGCATATATATATACACACAAATATATAATTTATATATATATATATATATATATATATATATATATGTGTGTGTGTAAATATAAATTGACACTGGCTAAGTAATCAGCTTCTGACTAAGTAATCAGCTTCTTCCCTTAGATGCCAGCTAATACACTTTCTGTCAGACTTTTTCAATATACCCCCTTCGGAAACAGTCCTAAGCCTGGATGAAGGAGGAATGCGAATCTATTGATCACTGTTGTCACACGGTTCGTTAAACTGAAACTTCTACTACTACGCTTTGTAGCCCAGTGCTTGCCCAGTGACTGTTAACTAAACCTGCAGTAGGCCTATAGTATAGTCTATAGAAAGTATGCAGTACTGATAAAATTATAATGTAGAATAATATGGGTCGATTGGCTGCATTAACACGAACTTTGTAAAAGTTTAATTTGAACAACATATATATGCACCATAGAAGGCGGGTCAAAACATGGATTCGTTCAACGACAAGTAACGACCGTTTATCAGGTCTCTGTATTATGAGTGTAGGCCTACATCGAAAAAAAGTTTCGGACAACAAAGACGGATTCATAGATAGAGTAATAAATCAATTTGGACAAGAACCCAGACGATTGCAATTGTTATTTGAAGAATAAGGTCAGATTTCAGTCATATAAAATTTAATTGTCATAATAGTTTTCGACCATGAATGTCTATGAATTTTTTCGCATGTTGGAATCCGCGCCAGAGGATCGAGAGGGAGCCAGCGCCGAGGGAGCGAGCGTCGAAGATGCAGTGATCGGTTGCTTTCGACACCCTATATTGTCCCTGTGACAACTATTTAAAAGTTTTCCCCCCCCCAGAAAAATTCCTGCGGACGCCCATGTATAGACTTAATCGTACATAGGTAGGACTAGGACTTAGTACACGTAGCCGTAGGAGTTCCAAAGTGTTCAAACGACAATAATGCACTGTCTCATTATTTAATATTTACGTTTTAAATTCCCATTTAACGTGCTGCAGCTAGACCATACAGCATAGGCTGCATAGCTTATGCAGTTTTCAGACTATAATAATTATGGATAACTTTTAAATTTAGAAATTATCAAGTGTCATATTTTTTTTAAATTTAGAAGTAATAGGCCTAACGATTCGTAGGTGATTATAATGAACCACGAATCGATTGTACTAAATTAAAGATGCAACATTCAGTTGCATTCCTGTGTGAAGGTTATATTAACTTAGTTAATTTAGGGCCTAATATTAATTAGTTATCCCACTTAGTACGTGGGGCGCAGTGCGACAGGTTCGCCTAGGGCGCCAAATACTCTGGCGCCGGCTCTGGCCCTATCACGACCATAGGTGGCGCCGCCACTGGGCTCTGGTCTACCTATAATAATTTACTCTAGGTCAGCATTCAGTGAATCGTTATCCTAACGTTGACCTGACGTTATCGCTAAGCTTCGCGATTGGTCCAACAGTTGTTTTCAACGTAGCGCTGAGGAAGCTTGGCAAGCAGCGCAGGCTTGCTAATTATAATAATGCTTAAGAAGGGTTTTTTATTTACATATTCTGTATATAAACCGGAGGGCTAGATGCTTCGGTGGACTTACACAGACGAGCTTGAACGTCTGCGAAACGATCACATTTCCAAAGGTGAATATGAATCTGCTTATATAAACATGTTTTTTCACAGTCGGCATATTTAATACCTGTTTGTAAAATGCGCTTTAGGTCGTTACTGTTGCTACTGATTTGATTTGGCCTTCTGGAAACTGGACTCGGACCTCTTCTGGACTACTCTCTTGCAACCCCTCTGATTTGACGTAGCGCTCGGGAAGAGGCTGGTGCCCTGTACTTGGCCTTCGAGTGGCGCTTTAGAAGTTTGGAGATTACGATTACTGAAGTAATATGCGTGATCATCAATTCATCATGGAGGGGGGGGGTAGAGTAGCCTAATGGTAATACTCATGCGGTCATTAGATTCGCGGTTCGATACCCGTAACAACCTCCGTGTGTTTAGTTAAGATTTGATTGTACTGTCATGTTTTAATGTAATCTTTCTGCGTTTGTCAGTTTGAATTAATAAAGATTATTATTAGCAATTGAATGAAGGACTTGCTCAAGGTCCCTAATCAGTAACTGTAAAGAAGTTCTGAAACAAGTTCTGAAAGTGTATCACATACACATATGTGCCCCCTCCCCATAATTGAGCTGGACCCAATGCAACAAATGTAGAATCAAAATGTGCAAAGGGCAAAGCACATAGGTACATGTAAATGAGGAACATAGCATGATTCTAACATTGACTAGAATCTCATAGAGTAAAAGTATACAAAGTAAGATACTTTACCTTACTTCAACTTACTTTGAACTCTGAAACATCATCTAATTGGATTGAAATAATGGTGGTCACTGTATGCCTATTATAACTTAAATGTAAACTATCGAGTGACAATAACTTTTTTTAAGAAAGTGAACATTGATGCACTTGGGAAACTCTGTACAGCAGAACCCATATGGCGCTTTCTCAGTTCTGCCTTTGGCATAATATGTTAATTTCAACTTCCGTGTATGTATGTTCTTTAACTGTTGGTGATCATTAAAGTGATGTTAATATAATTCACTTCGATTCAGTCCTACCTTGAACTGACCCTGCAATTTGACTAATTTACTCTACACAATATAAATTACAAGCTGCTACACAATAAACCAATCCACAAATTAATACGCCACGTATTTGTCATCTGTCGCTATACTAGTAACACTACACATTACACTAGTATACTAGGCCTATGCTGCACCTCTCCACTACACCACACCCACACAAACTCACTACATGCATTTCACACCAACATCACACTTTATATTTTCCAATACACTTTATATAGATTCATTATAACCCCAAACTACTTTTATGTGTTGCTTTTTAGCCCAGTCTTGTGCTGAGAGTCAGCTTTGTGACAGAAAATGAAGGCATACTGTTTGTCAGATGATCACTGGTTCACGGACTGTTGGGGTAGGCAAAATTCAGAATTTCCAGGCTTGTGATTTCAGATGTCTTTAATGGATATTCATGCAAGAAAATAAACAGTTGATATGTAGTCATCTTTAATAAATGGCACCATATTATCCAGCATACTATTAGATCTAGATCTACACATCCACACATACTCTTGCATTGTGGTGGTGTTCGTGACAGTCAGTCATGGTGGTTTAATGGCTATTTGCGAATGTGTCAGCTTTACTTCTGAGGTACTGAATATCTAGGTGACCAGTGCTTTTTTCAGCCGGAACGCGCCGGAACGGCATTCCGGCACCTTGTTTCAGCTACTAACAACTAATTTATTTATTTTGATAATAAAAACAATAATTTAGTTATTTTAATTTAATTTCAGTGTTTTGAACTGTTTTCAGTGTTTTTTGAGACCCTCCCAACCCCCAATCCCGTTTTTCTTGGGATTTTAGTCCGCCCATATTTATTCCTTTCCGGAACCTATTGTTTCGTTCCGGAACCTTTTTTTCCAGAAAAAGCACTGTAGGTGACTATCATAGGATCTGCACATACAGATACGTTACCCACACACACTACACACAGAATATATCTTGCTCTAATCGTTCATTAGATGTATTCTATTAGTGCTATCTGCAACTGTCTCAGCTTTTCTCCGCAGTAGCTGGTGAGTGGCGTATTTAATTCAAATCTCTATTTTATCAGTATGGATGGGTTCACGATAGTCTACTGATTAGCATGCTCGACTGTGAATTATAAGGGCTGGAGTTAAAATCCTTGCCAGAGTAGAACTTTGTGTGGAGATATCAGCTCCACTTGCATCCCTAGTAACTAAAGCTATGAGTATAGTGGCTGTACACTGTTAGTGGGAGACTGAGGTGGTGAGGGAGATTGGTTCTGATATGCTGTCATATCCCGTCCTCATGGGACTGATCTTCTAGATGTTGATCCGATTACGGTTTGGCTTTGGTGTACCATTGGTTGATGCCCTATGCATTAGACATTATTAATTAATTAATTAATAGTAATAATAATATTACTAGGCTAAAAACTTGGGCTAGCTTAAGAGACTACTCTTCTTCCATATTGTTGTGGTTTTTGCATATTCAATCATTCATTCATTCATTCATTCAGTCTGGATATTTATATAGCGCATCTTATATATACTGTACTGCATCAGTTCTATGCATTTGCAGCACATGAGTTAACTAACCACAATGATCGAGCACATGCGGTTTCTTTATTTATGAATTGCAATTCATTGTACTATCAGATTGATTTCATTCAACTTCATTTTCATGGAGTTTGTCCGCTGTGCACAGACCAACACATTTGAAAGTACTTTATCTGACTGTTTCAGTGAGACTAGCTTCAGTGCTTTATTTGACTGTTTGAGTGAAACTAGCTTCAGTGCTTTATTTGACTGTTTGAGTGAAACTAGCTTCAGTGCTTTATTTGACTGTTTCAGTGCAATTGACTTCAGTGGACATCGAAATCACAGTCACTGGATTCATTGCTAACGTCGTTTCGACTCTTCGATATAAGAACACGTTGAAGGACCCGATTGAGGTCAGCTACAATTTTCCAGTAGACGACCAGAGCGCCATCTACCATTTCGAGGCACAGATCGACGACAGAATAATCACGGCTGAATGTCAGGAGAAGAATCAGGTAGAAATCAGGATAAATTCATGCTTGCTGTATTTGCTTTTGTGGCAATTTTATAGATGAATATCAGGAGGCTAAACGGTGTGGGTCCAGGAATGGGCTGTAACTATTCTCGAACATCCATAGCTCAGTCGAGAAAGGCCAGATAATGTTTTTGTGTATGTGCTTGTTTCTGCATGTGTGTGCGTGTGTGCATGGACAGATGGGGAAAGATTGCGTACTTGTTAATTAGTTTTTCTGCGTCCATTAAAAGAAAACTATGGTAATTTCCATCGGAGGTTATTCAACCTGCCATTGACGCACTGACATACCTCCACAGACTACGAACGTCAGCCTCGGCAGACATGCTAAGAAAATGAAGTCGCTAGCACTTCCTACCTTCCTAGCACTTTTTATGAGGCAACCTCAGGACTAGCTTAAGGGACTGCTCTTCTTCTAACATAGGACCTGGTGTATTCAACAGTTATCAGTCTATGGCATAGTGAGGGAATGATAAAGTAGTTTTGTGAATCTGCATATGGAAGCATGATGTTTCAGTTATATGCTCCTGAATAATTATTGGTGTGCTATTGGATGAGGCAATTGGTTAAGACAATGGTGGGTTTTTGAATGGTTTAAAACAACTCTAGCTTCCTCACAAATCTTCCCAAAGTTATGATTTTTTGTCTCCACTGAAAAGGTCGTTGCACCTAACCTGATGCAGAAACGAGATAATCCTTTGAACTAAGTCTATTGATCTGAAGCCTTAGTTGTGTGGGAGCTGTACAAGATAAGATGGAAAACATAAAGCTAGCTGGAAACTTAATAGAAATAGGAAAATAAATAATGTCTGTTTGCTTAGTTTCTTGGAAAGGGTTTTTCAGATCGGAATTGAATGATGCAGATACTGGCTTCAAATCGTCAAAATGAATGTTGTGTGGTCATCGAATCTCCAAAAAGACCTAGTAAAATCGTCACCATTTCATCAAATCAAATAGCATTGTTATTTTCATAATGTGGTCATGCTGTTAACTGTATTAATGCCGTCGATGCATTGCTTTCAACAAACATGCGCTGACCTGTGACTGCAGTCAGCTGCATATTTTGAGCTCATGA
Source organism: Allolobophora icterica (assembly GCA_963556255.1). NCBI lineage: Eukaryota > Metazoa > Annelida > Clitellata > Crassiclitellata > Lumbricidae > Allolobophora > Allolobophora icterica. The sequence goes on from OY744604.1 coordinate 70,067,892, forward strand.
TTTATCTTCACTTTTTTATGCTGCTCAGTTTTCAGTGCCCTTTTCTTCGGCCTTAGTTGTGTCGGAGCTGTGCAAATTGTCTTAATATTATAATATATTGGTGCCTTGATTGTTATTTTAAAGGCAAAGCGGACGTACAATGATGCTGTTCGAAGTGGCTACACGTCCACCCTATTGAAGGAATCTGATTTTTCATCTGATGTCTTCCAGTGCTTTATTGGCAACTTGCCGCCTGATACGGAAGTCGTTATTAAGTTTGGCTATGTAACGGAACTTTCACTCCAACCGGATGGTAAACTGAAATTCGTCCTACCGGCTGTTCTAAATCCCAGATACACTCCACACACTCAAGAAGGTCAGTGCATTAGAGCTCTAAATTACTACTTGAGTCAGTGAGAAAATAACTATACAAACATCGCTGATCAACATATCATACACACTAACCAAAGGTTATAACATGTTTAAACTTACGACGTATATGTATAAATTCTTCAAACTGAATTGATTTTGCGTATTAACATAAAAGCTTAGAATTTTAAAATTTACTAATTAAAATAAATACAGTATTTTGTTCCATTTCTTATTTTCTTTTAATCTTGAAGGATCACTTTCTTGCAGCTCTATTTGTTTAATTGAAAGCTGAGTTAAAGCTGTTAATTAATTGCGTTTTTATAACAGGTGAGTTCCTCAATTTTATTACATTTCCTACTGCAGTGATCTGTAATTAAAACTTCAGTTTAATTCAAATGTTTATCGCTTATCTTAATGTAGCGTTTACACTGTGCTGAGATGTGGGTGAACAAATTCTTTTTTGTATTATTATCTCTAACATAATTAGCCTCATGCAAATATTGCTTTCTTATTTTGATCACATGTATTAATTTCCAGGATTTGTGGTTTGAGTTCAGAGTTCGTAAGAAGGCTATTTGTTTTGTCTGTAGATGACCGAAAATGCCAGCAAGACGTCGACTTCGATCGTTTGATTGATGGACATCCACCGTACATATTTCAAATCAAAGCTAAGATCATCAATTCTGGAAAAGTGTTGAATGTAGAGGCGGACAAAGATGATCTCATTGTGACATTTAACTCGGAGAAAACGGAAGCACAGGTGTGATTACACTTTATATCAGTGGTCTTAAGATAAATATGAACCTTAGTTTAGACTAAGTAAGTAAGTTAGCAGTCGTTAAGACGACATAAGTTCATCTGCTGAAAGCAGAGTCGGAGGCGTGATAGAGGTTGTAGTTCATTTCAGAGACAAGTCAACTGCAATAGATTTAAGAGATATTTTCTTTTGTATAAAGGCTTTGCTTTTTTAGCCTACGTTACACAGGTTTTATGGATCACTCTTCCTAACGGGCAGTTTTCTCAGATTCGCAGATTAAATGTAGTTTAGGTGTTGATAGGGCCTACTTGATGGGAATTTTGCGTGGACAGCTTGATCATCATCAACTGCAGCTTTCAGACCTAAAAAGCCTCTGATAGTAAAGCATTCCGATATTTTTGGTTATTATTTAGCTTTTTCCTTTTAGCGAATAATTAGGATATTATAATTTATTTAGTATACCATTTTGTTTAAGGATTGTTTCTTTGCTGTTATTATTAGGTTTCACTGGCAAAACTGTTTATGGCTGATCATGACTTCAGTTTGGTCGTAACATTCCTTGAATCCTGTAAACCGCACATTATCATGGAGAAAGGAAGATCTGACAAAGGTTGGCACTGTTTTTACTTCAATGTCTTATGTGTCTTCTTAGTACAACAGTTGTTTTTCAGCTTTTAATTTTATTTCATCACTAATTAATCACTAAAAGGAAAAAGTGGTTGCATGTAGTGGTACTATGCTGATATATGCCAGATTTTACTAAATGAACACAACAATATATGTATTTCAATTATATCCACATGAAGATCGTAACACGTGAGGTAGACTGTTAATCACGAGGTATATGGCTGCTACAATTCATAAAGCATGCAATTGAGATTTGAGAGATTAGAGAGAGTTTATTGTGGACTTACCGTGAGTTTGAGAGCTCCTTGTAGACAAGAGCCTTTTCAAGAGCCTAGTATTGTCTGGTTTTCTGGTATGACAACAGTCAAGTCTTTGATCATTGATATTTGAGGGTCTGATGGGTGACCAATGTGCTAAGGTTGATCAGTTGTTTGACATGGAGGCTTTCATAGACTAGTGCTACCTTGTGTTTTCAGTGACATACCATATTGTATACCAGCCGTTTTAATTACAGTCCGAAAACCAACTTTGTGAAGAGTGGCACTCAGATAATCTTTACCATAATTACCCCGATTTATTTTATGTCTTTACACAATCTGAAAAGTATAGGCTAATAGGATGTCCTCTCTAACAATATAGCTAACACTAACACTGACTGAGACTATAGTGGTCTGGTTGTAAAATGCCAACAAAGGGTAGGCCTATATGTGAAGTTTGTAATGTACATTTTACATTTGTCTTGCAGAAGGGATCTTGAAGCACGATGTCCTGATGTTGAACTTTTTCCCGGAATTGATCGAGGCGGATCTCAGCTGCCATCATGAATTCATCTTTGTCGTAGACCAATCAGGTTTGAAATTACCATCTGTGATAAGTACAGCTATAACGCTTAGTCCTTTTAGCCTTATCTACGTAGTTACGTACTCGTTCAAAAACAAAATGGGCAAAATAGCTATGAATAACATTCTCAGATACGCTGAAAATTAAGTATTGATTATTACTATATTATTGTTATTGTTAATAATAATAGTAATAATATTTATTCTTTAATTAAGCGCCTGCAAACGCACTGCGCTGTACATGTACATGTTATGCGATAAATCTTAACTACTAACAGAACAGACAGCCTGCAATACACGGCGTAAATTGCAGCCTACAAAGCATGTCCGCCTATGGGACTCGATCTCTGTACCTCTCGCACTCTACACCAGGTGTTATCCAATGCGCTATCGGGCGCTGTTGTTTTTGTTGTATAGCCTTCATGACCATCTTGCACTTTGCAAGTTGCAATATCAATAATATAGGACAATTCTGCTAAATATTGTAGAAATGAAAGAAAATTGATTTATTTTGAACAGGAAGTATGCATGGAGAACGCATTGATTCAGCGAGGGATGCACTTCTGTTATTTATGAAGAGCCTGCCAATTGGATGCTACTTCAATATTGTTGGATTTGGATCGGACTTTGAACTGTTATTTCCAAGGTAATTTAAAGACATTATATCAGTTTAAAATTAGTCTAATTCACTGATACTATCTTACTGCGAATATGTTATCCTTACCTGCTGCATGTCAATAAATTATATGGTGTCACCTTCTTGAGTTGTAAAATGAAGAATGTTGCTGTGACGTCATTTATTTTTGGTTTAAAAATACAGAATGTTGAGATGCACCTTTTTATTATTTGATGACCAATAGGTATGTAACTTGTTGTAAAATACTCTAAAATATCGCTATACACGAGTTTCTGCTGTGAATAACGAATAATATGGCTGTTTTAAAATGCTTTGTTCCATTTTACCCCATTTGCACACATTTGGATCCACCAATTTGTGTGATTGTTACAGTGTGTGTGCAATTCTGCGTACTTCTATAGGGCCTAAAATATGAGTTTTTTTAAAGGCATCATATATTATATGGTACCTTTAAAGAAAACTCGTTAGAGGTGCTTCAAACTTGAAAGTGGTCTTCAACTGTTGCATATCGAAATGAAGGCAGAGAAAGGGCTAGAAGCTTGTGTTGCATAGGTTGTATGTCAGCCTGCTCCAACCGACCACTATGGTGCACTGTGGAAGTACGGATGTTTGTTGTAGTTTGTGGAGGTGGTAACTGATGAAAGCTGATCTACTTGTAAGATCTGTTGCTTCTGCAGAAAAAGTACTGAATGTTGCCTAATGAAACTACCGGTACTTAGGCCTAAGCAACATTCGAATGCTTCTGGGAGTTGATTTCTTTCTATCTCGACAACAAGAATGAGTCGGGTGGGAGTTACTTATTTCTGAATTTGTGATTTCACATGAGGCGACCAATTGATTTATTCCTCGAGCATCATGATAATATAAGTAACTGGATATATAAGTAAATGGATAAAATATTATCACTGACCATATAATATATGTGATGTTGCGCAGTCCTCCTATATGCTACAAATATATTATCAGTATTTGGTAACATGGTTTTTGAATAGCGTTGGTAATAGATTGTGCCTCATCTGGGTCATTAGCTTTTTGCAGTCATGTATAGCTTGCACACAAAGATGAGGGTGAAAGATCGTGGATCTAAGGAAGTAAATGCACGTAGTAATGTGACCTGGCCTTTGCAGCTGTCTATCTGACTATCTAAAACGTATGAGAAATAGAATATATAGATGATATTGTACGTATCGCTTTGGATGAACACATTATTTGATTCTGTTGGTTTATGAAATGCAGGGGAAGTGTTGAATATTCCGAGGAAACCTTGGAAGTTGCTTGCCATCACCTGGAGACACTGAGCGCTGATCTAGGAGGTACAGAAATCCTTGCTCCTCTTCAGCAAATCTACAGAGTACCCCCAATGTCTACACATGCACGACAGGTATGATATGGCTACCTGTTAGCTTTTTATCAAGGAATTTCAGAATTGTTCATTTAGAATTAATCCATCCATTGAAACCTTGGCATCCTCATGGAATTCAATCTGTAATCATCAAGATATGTAGCTAATGTATTTAATTGGTAACTTTAAATTAAATTAAATTTATTCGCCCAGATGACCTGGAATTCATACACATAAGTAACTCAGCGTAATCAACTCGGCGTTGTTGCTAGGGGGTGGCTAACTCCAAGGTTGTCCTTCAACCACAAGTTTGATCCTGTTGAGTTGAAACTTGTTGGACTTGGGAAGTTGGGCCGCCTTTAGTTAAAGAATAGATCTGAAAGATAATTATTTTCTCTGAAATGTACAGAAGACAACAATTGAGCAACCTTTTGGGGTTACCAGTGTATTGCATTGTATTTCAAACTTATAAACTACCCAGTGCCCACCAATCAGAGGCACTCCCAGTGCGGAAAGCCGTCAGGAATAGAGGCAACTTTTAAGACAACAAAAAGCCGTGACAGTGTATATGGCTGAACAGCAGTCCAAGATGCATTCTCTGTCCTTAGAGACTAGAGTTGAGTCCAGCATTTGAAAACTGCAGTCTAGGATTATAGCAGCCTATGATTTGTGGGCTTGCTAACCAGGGCTGACATGATGTAACAAATTTGACTATTAATAATAATAATTTTTGAAAGGCCCTATGTTTTGTCACATTGTACTGAACAACTGCCAAAAGGCTGCTACAAGTTGAAAATTGTAATGTTTTTGCAAATAAGAGAGAAATTTTGATGTTGAAGTGATGTAAAGCTGAGATTATTTTAGGTTCAACCTTAAAAACAGAGAATTTTGATCTAGAAACTATGCATGCGGTGTTGCACTGGTAAAATAAGCTAAGTAGTAAATTATTATAACTTTTGCAGATTTTTCTCTTGACTGATGGTGAAGTGTATAACACTCGGGCGATAATTAAATTGGTGAAACAAAACTCCCACAATACAAGGTTAGTTTAGAGAAATCTATTATTTGCAGAAAATATCAGCATGTATTCTCATTCTCAATATAGGATAACTAAAGCCAAAAACTATCATAAATCTTGCCTATGTCTATCTAGTGAATTGTAACCAATCACTGATTAAAATTATCCTCGGAAGCTGCATTCTCAGTTTGTTACTAAGGCGATACAGAAATATCGAGATGTTGAACATTAAAAATTAAATCTTAAGATAATTAATATCTTGAGACATCAATTTTCCTATCTATTCATCCATTTTAAGCCTAACTTATTTGTCATTATTGTTTATCAGTTAACTTATAAGAAAACTGCTGCTAAAACACAAATGAAACATGAGTCTCTTGTTGCGATTTCTACACTTCTGCTGTTCTTGAAAACCAAGGCTTTATAT
>OY744604.1:70078889-70223889 GCA_963556255.1 Allolobophora icterica
AATTCAGACACATGCATATATATATATACACATACATACACGCATACATTCATACATACATATATACATTACTTTCCACTCACAACCACACATATACATTCATAGATACATACATACATGCCCGGTACATTAAATTTGTACATACATACAGACATATTATACATTCATACATACATACATTAATTTGTACATACATACAAACATATTATACATTCATGGCATACATACAGTAATTTGCATACATGTACACGGGTGAATAAGCTGGTCTCCTTGAAGTGGCTTTTGTGTGGTGCTGAGAAATTTAAATTACATTACATTACACACATATACATGCTTTCTTGCATACATACATACATACATACATGTACAATTGTACATACAAACATACATGCATACATACATATATATAAGTTTCAGATTGCTGTTTTAATGAACTAATACAAATGATAATGTCATGTACATGCCCTAGTGAATAATATGTGTATTTAATATTTGTAATGAATGCATATATTAATTATATGAACATAATGTACTTGCTACATGATCTCTGTCCTAATGACAGCTCATTGCTATGGTATGCATATCACATAGTATAACATCGGCTGATGAAACATGTTTTTCATCTACAAATCAAATTACATCCCCAGTCATCGCAGTTCTGCATTCTTTTGAAGGTTTAGATAGCTGTAGGATTATCTAGCAGTAGTGGTAGACTTCATGAATGCATTACATACTGTGCAGTGGTGCAGTGAAATTGATGGATGTGTGGTATACAATACAATACAATACAATACAATACAACTGTAGCATATTTGACAACTATAAACTGATCAAACTTTTGCAATTTAACAGTTTATTTTGACATCCATTGATTAGAAGTGACTTGTGTAAAACTGTAGTGAAGCGATTGTACTGCCCAAACTTTGCTAATGGCCAGCAGCAAGCATTGAAAACCATTGCCTTTTAATACCTATTGTTTCATTTTAATCATTGCTCTTGTGGAGCCATTAACACTCATTCATAAGCTGCAGAGTTTCTTTAATTAATTTGTTAAAGTCTTATCTACATTTATTTTATTTTTTATATGGTCATTTAATGGTAAATTTATTACTGTTTTGTTTTAGAATCTAATGTTCAGCTCTAGAAAATGTGAGTACTGGTAGTCAAACAATGTGATTAAATACACGAATATGCATCTGAACTCCATTTTAAACAATATTATTTATACTATTGGACTATTTGATTAGACTATTTATGCTATTTAGGTTAAAATCTGTTGCCTGGTTTTATTGTGATAAATAGTTTTAAAATTTATGTTGCTAAGTATATTGATATTAATGTAAGAGTTCTAATTATTCACAACTTCAGTTTAATAGTATAGTATTTATTACCTTATGAGTGGTTTGGTTAATTTACACTTTTATGTCTAATTTTTTATATTATTATTATGCACTTATTAAGTGCCAGTGCGCAACTATATAATCACCAAGCATCTATCAATGGCACTGAGCAATTGTGAGTGAAGGACTTGCTCAAGGTCCCTATGCAGTAACCGTCTCATGGGAGGCTCGAGACTACTTTTCATGGTGCAGGGCGAGCGTTCTATCCATTCGACTACCATGTCCCACTTTTTAAATGTGATATTTCAGCTAAAATTATACTCGTAGTTACTACATGTATTACATTAATATGTTTTAATTTGCTACCACCGAGTGCTCTGCGTAATTAATGTGATTAGGTTACTGTGGGAGCTGCAAGGTTTGAACTTGCGTTAAATATTACATGGCATTGGTCCTCTCTGGACTTGACTACTGCAACTCTCTCCTCAATGGTCTTCTCAAGGTCCGTCTTGCTGCTCTTCAGTTCGTTCTCAGTGCTGCTGCTAAACTAATTGCCCATGTTCCTCGATTCTGTCATATCACCACCTTCATGGCAGAACTCCACTGGCTCATGCTTTCTGCCCGCATCCAATTCAAGGTCCTCATCCTTTTCTGTAAGGCTCAACTTGAATTCGCTCTGAAATATTTATGTAACTTAATACATTGCCCTCACTCTGCTGCTTCTCGCCGTCCTCTTCATTCCTCTGACCGTTTGGACCTCCTCGTTCCCCGTGTCAGGACTTCTTAGGCTCAGTCTAGGTCTTTTGCTTCCATTGGCCCTGCTCTTTGGAATGAGCTTCATCCGTTCGTTCGTTCTTCTATTCTCTCAGGTAACTTCTCTTCCTCTTTTACCTTTCTTAAAGCTTTTTCTCTTGGGGTCTTTCGCACTGGGAGCACTTCTGAATGGCCCTCCCGCTAGAAGCACTATATAAATATCCGAATACAATACAATAGTATGCACCCATTGACCTTTCAACTCTGCTGTCATTTGAATCAGGTAAAAGATCAGCATACTACATTTCCGACTCTGATTCCGAATCAGATAGAGAAAGATCAAGGAGCAGGTCAAGATCAGCTGCAAGATCAAGGAGCAGGTCAAGGTCAGCTGGAAGATCAAGGAGCAGGTCAAGATCAGCTGGAAGATCAAGGAGCAGGTCAAGATCTGCTGGAATAAGAAGATCAAGAAGCAGGTCAAGATCTGCTGGAATAAGAAGATCAAGGAGCAGATCAAGATCAGCTGGAAGATCAAGAATCACATCAAGATCAGGTGGAATAAATAGATCAAGAAGCAGGTCAAGATCAGCTGAAATAAGAAGATCAAGGAGCAGGGAAAGATCAAGGGGAAGATCAATACAACATCGAGCTAGCTACAAAATTCAAAGTAAGTTGAAGTTATTTTGTATTCTTCATTCAGAAGTTATGTCGATGTATTGCAAATTGTAAAACATTGCCATTCAGGATCCTACAACCCGAAACCATGATCGAATAGAATGGTTTTCAAACTTTTATGGCAGAGAGACCAAGGAGGTCGTGTAGTATGTTTCTAGGCGGCCTATTCCAGAAAGGTGGAGCGAACATATTTCTATGCTGCACAGAGAAAGTGTGGACCGGTGGGGACATGTAGGTCACCTTGTTCCAGCACAGCTAAGAGATCTGAGGCCAGGTGTGGATAGGAACGAGATACATAGCTCTGAAGGTAAGCATGACAGTTGTGCTTTAGCACTAGGAGCTTAATGATGCTCTCTTTGCATAGGTAACCAGAGCAGTTCCTCCCACATTAAACGGATCATATGTGTACAAACCTAGGTTTACCGCCAGTCAGCTTACATGCGGCAATTATAAAAGACTGCAGCTGGTTAAGGCGGGAATGGGGTACGGTCTGCATGATTGGCAGTGCTCTATCCATTATTCAACCCTCCTGTTACATATGAATGCTATCAATGTGTCGTGTCTGCTTGAGTTGTGAGTGGTGTATGGTGTAAATTAGGTGCAGGTGGTAGAAGCAACATACTTTCTTCACATGTACTGAAAGGTCATTTCTCGGTCCAAGGTCACACTCAGTAAGAAAGAGAAGAAGAGACACCAGGGAAAACCTGACACTAAGTGCCAGAATGGAGAGACGTCCACACAATAGAGATTTTACCATTTAGGCCTTTTTCAAATTGCCTATCCACCATAGGCTGTCTCTCTGTCTTATGGACTGATCTTCTGGATGTGGATCTGATTACGGCTTGTTTTTGGGGTGCCATCGGCTGATGCCTTCTGCATTAGACACCTGCGCAATGTAAGTTACTGATTACAGTTACGACAGGGTGCAGCATATGTGGTACTATATATATTCGTGTTTTGTATGCATGTGCATCATGCAATTCAAGAACCTCCAATATGAGTAATAAGTAAGTAATTTATACCCATTTCTGTCATAAATCCGGACTATAGTTTCTTTGGATGCCAATTAAATTCTGTTGTCTTTGGATATTTTTAGGCGATGACAACAAAAACAAGAAAAATCCAGACTTCATGACCTTGATTTCTCTTCAGAACTTTTCAGGCCAATGGAAGCTGAACTCCGAACTGGCTAGTGCAATTTTCACCACTTCTGAAATCCTGGAGAAATCAGTCTGTCTTGAAGTAAGCTGCAGTTCTGATTAAATGTATCAGTCTTGAACTTTCTCATAAACTTATTTCGAAGAATTAGCTTTTTTATAGATGCTTATGGAATTAAAAATGTTCCAGGTTCTGGTTTTGTTCCAGGGTAGGGAGGGTCCTTAAGTTTCACGTGTAGCAGTGAATTATAACAGCAATGAACTCTGTAACACTTAGATAGCTCAACGCTTGCCTTAGCATTCTCTGTGTCTCATGATTCAGAGTCATTTTAAATGCTTAAATAGAAACATAATTTACATTTATTCCAATTACATTCATAATCAATGTTGATGAGCCTGACTGTTAGTAATGCTGATACTTTTAAACCTTTCTGGTAGGATTCAAATCTACAAACTAGTTTTTAATGCTTATTTTGAAATGATGTTAAGATGTTTTCTCTTTGTTTCAGTCTGCTGAAGTGTGGGCTACAGTTTTGGTGATTGCCTACTTGGAAGATAAATTTGATGGCAAAAGAGACGAGTGGGAGTTGGTTGTGAGTAAAGCCAGGCAGTGGCTGAAGCATCAGAACCTTGAAGGACAGAGTCTGGAGGACCTGATCGAAAGAGCAAGAAAGTTCATCTGTACGCTGTGAAGAAATAACTCTTACCACTCGGCTTATGGTTTTTTTGTATGAAATTTTCATATGTTTTTGCTTGACTGTCATTTTTGCATGCTCTGCGTTGGAGCCATTTTACCTTTGTAAGAATTGAATGCTTTCTTTAAATATTTTAATTTGTTTGTTATTTACTGTTTTACATTATTTGTTTACAAACTTACTCTCCTTCAAAGAGTCATAACTTAGTTAAAATTGTTTTTTTCTTCAGTTTTGTCAATCTTACTAATTTGTTGTTTCTTGCTAAGTCCATTTGCCTAATATTGCTAGATGTCGTGATTAAATAAAGTGTCAGCCTCAAAGCCTAACTTTAAAAAACACAAATTAACATCCTACCATCAATAAAATGCCTACTGACTATATTAACACTAAACTCCTAATCACTAAAATGAGGACTGCATGTTAAAAGTGTCAAGTAACCTAGTTATATTTGAAACTGCTACAAAGTCAAGGGTTTAAGTCAACGGTTGGACACTTTAGCGATGACCTGCATTGGTTAGTACACTCTCATTGTTAAAATGTTAATGACTACAGTGGCCAAACTTTCTAAAGCCTCGCATATAAAAACCAACGTGAGAGAAATGTCAAGACAATAGTGTACTGCTGATGGAATTATGCTGCATTTAAGACACATCTCCTGCAAAAGGTTCTTGGCTCCTCCTCCTACTCCTCCTCATCGTCCTCCTCATTGTATTCTCTGTTAAATAGCCACACATGCAACAGTTTTTCAATGATTATTATAATTGATTATTCGATATATTTTAGTTATGTTTAGTTGTACATAATGATGCTTCGACGATGTATATGATTTACAATTAATGTGTTTTGTTACATTGTATTGTATCTCAACACTTGTAAAACGCCTCTACCCAGTGCCCACCGAATCAGAGGTGGTTCGTCTATGATTATTATAATTCTTCTTCTTTCTTCTTCTTCTTAGTCTAGTGTGCTGGACTGTCAACCGAGAGGTTGTGAGTCAAATCCCCACCAGTGCACAAATCTGTTTTGAGATTTGTGCTTCATTTGGCCCCCATCCAGCCAACTGAGCTATGATGAGTACCACTGCAATCATTGCTTCTGTTACAGCCAGTGGCGGCGCCAGCTATTCAATTTCAGCAGGTCGCGTCAGGGTCATGAGAGTTATTCAGCAGGTCGAAGAAATTCATGTTGAATTTGACTCGTCAAGCAGCATAACCTCAACATAAGCAGCATAACTTAGATATATAAAACTAGGATAATTATTATTGAACACCTATTGCCAAATTGTAGCATTCAAATTTGAACAATTCAGCAATTAAAGCGTTAAACTTTAGCTACTTTACTAATCTTTAAAGTTTTGGAATTAACTGATAAAACGTTAAAACGTTGTTTAGATCTAATAATAATTAATTGCACTAGTGATGTTATGGCACTGATGCTGACGTTTTAAAGGTAAAAAAGATATTAAAAATTCCAAAGAATTTTACACAGCAATAGGTAGTATAGGCAGGACATAAGGCAGGTCAAGAATAAAATAGGCAGGTCATAAGGCAGGTCAAGAGTAAATAGGAAGGTCAAATGACCTGCCGCGACGCATGGTAGGCCTAGCGCCGCCACTAGTTGCAGCGAATAAGAGGAGGCACACTATACACCTGTAATTAACCAATCTAGCCTACTGCAGCAGCCCAGCAGAAGGCGTCTTGGAAGCATTTCAGTTCAAGATGATCTCAGCGTTTTATAATAAAGTTGATCTCTGTGGCAGGGCTTCTCCGGTCAGCTCTTAGATATCTCAGTCTAATTAAATATGCGTCTACTGAGAATTTAAACTGTTTGCCAATGGCTCCTATACATGGGCGGCGATCCCGGGGGGGGGGTCGAGGGGGACAAGACCCCCACCTTTAACAATGGCGGGACACGCCATACATCGGACCCCCAAATTTTGAACAAACACCAAAAAAAGGTCATCAAATTTTTTCGTACTCGAGTTATAAAATTTTTCGCGCTCACGCGCGAAACATTTTTTATACCTTTTTTTGGACCAGATCAGTTCCCAAAATGTCCCCCCACCTCTCAAACAAGATCGCCGCCGCTGCTCCTATAGGGCACTTTGAAGGTGTCTAAGTTCAGCATTGCCTAAAGTAACGGTAAAAACCAAAAATCGAATCAAATCTCTTTGATGCAGTATCCACCTGAGTCATTAGTAGACTCAATAAATCAAAAGGCCTAAGGTGTTTCTTCATGGAACAGCCTTGGGTTGGAAATCAGCAGTCTTGTTGTCAAGACCTTAAACCTCAAGACCAAGACCTTGAACCTCAAGACCAAGACCTTGAACCTCAAGACCAAGACCTGGAACCTCAAGACCAAGACCTTGAACCTCAAGACCAAGACCGAGACCAAGACCCAAAAAAATCACAGTCGTATCCAGACTTCTATTCCTTCCTAAAAATTGTCCAGTCGGACTACTCGTTATTTTAATGAAAACATGAGGTTTTTTTATTCAAGCAAAACAACTAGGCCTAAATGGAGACTGCAGAGAATTCCGAATTCGTATTTACAAAAGTCCTTCATGCGAAATGTTATTCCAAATCCCTGTTGAATTTTATAAAAACCAATTTGCTCAGAATTTTCTGACCAAGACGTGACCTGTGGGGCCTCATAAAAATTCTGCCATGTGAAAAAACACGGTCTACAAGTGCTGAAATCGCTAGCACACAAAGCAGCTTTTCAAGAACCGGATGTAAATGTACAAATTAATCATGAGTCTGTTTTGAAATCATTCCATGGTAAGGGGCCGTCCATATATTACGTACGCAAAAATCCGGGAAAATTGGACCCGCTGTCTGCAAGCGTACTTTCTTCCCCACCCCCCCCTGCGTACGTACGCTTGACGCACACCCCCTCCCCGAGAAGACCAGCTGCAGAAAGTGTCTCTCTGCACTTTAGGCCAGATTGAAGGATGAGTGAAGGGACAATATAGACAAAATAGCCTATAGGTGTCTCGTTCACATCACAGAATAACTGCACATGGCTTTTATATAATGTAATAAAATGCCATCGGACGACTATAGGACAATACAGAGTTATAAATAGGCTAATGTGGACGTCATAATTAGAAATTTATTTTGCGTACGTACACATTTTGTCACCCCCGTCCGCACCCGTACGCAAAATCGCCAAAATTCGACCCCCTCCCCACTCTTTGCGTACGTAATATGTGGATGGCCCCTAAATAACCGGAAGTAAAAATAATTGTCCAAAACAACAGCGAAGCCTCATTCACACCGTGTAAATACTAAAGCAATAACTGTATGAGTTACTGTTGGATAAATTTTTAAAATTCTTGCCGTTTGTTAAAATTAATGACTGTTCGTATTGACAAAAGTCTTGGTCTTGGTCTTGCAAAACCAAGACCAAGACTTTGAACCTCAAGACCAAGACCAAGACCTTGAACCTCAAGACCAAGACCAAGACATTTGGTCTCAAGACCAAGACCAAGACTTTTAAAAACGTACTCGAGTGCACTCGAGACCAAGACCTTGGTCTCGAGGACAGCAAGACTGGAAATCAGAACTGTTTCAGTTAATGCAAACTCAGCACGGACTTCGTTTGAACTGGTAGATATAGTCACGCTTCGGAGTATTATAGCGTAAAGAAGCGCTATATAACAATCCAGGTAATGCCTACAGACTTACATTCATGCATACGGTGCAGCCGTAAAACATCCGTATGCTGACATACACATGTGTAGGCCCTATAGATACATATAAGAATCCGAACAAAACATGCTCACCTGCCATAACATTTAGCTCGTCTTCATGCACTCAATTATTTTACCATTCCTGCAGTCGTACGATGAAGTTTTTACCATGACTAGTTCAAACTGGACTACTACGCTTTATCTCGAAAACCTTACACCACCTGCAGGCCTAAATTCCTAAGACCATGTGTAGGCTAATGAACCCCAATACCATATGTAGGTCTAGAAATCTCAACACCAAGTAAATAGGCCTATAAACCCTGGAGAGGAATAGTTGAATGGTAACTCTTGCATGAAGAACGCAGGATCTTGAAAGACGCGGTTCGATACCCGCAAGCCCCTCTAATTCGACTCAGCCTGCCACTCCCTAGGGGCAACAGTGAAATCAGCAGGCTCTTAACAGGCTGCCAATACGTGTGTTCGATAAGAAATTGATAACTGTACCGTCGTGTTTCAAAAGATGAAAGGTAATACCCATAGGGGCCGAATTTTGCTTTTGTCTCTGGGTGCCTGGGTCCCCCTCCCCCTCCCTTCCCCTTCCCACTCTCCTTAGGTAGGCCCTATAGGTGAGTTTTAGCGGATTTTCGGAGAAAGAAAATTGTTTCCTTGTCAAAGGTTACGAGGTTAATAAATGTATTGCAAATCGGTGACGACGTTCCAGCTTTGTTATTTAGTTTTTAAATAATAATAAATAAATTATTTATTTATGTACGGGCTGTTACTGTAAGGTCATGCAATGTTGGGTATTTGTGTTGCAGTTGTATTTCTCAAGTTGTGAGATTACTGCTTAGTTGTAAAAAATTTCACTTTAAGGTCCGAATTCAGGCACCGACTGAACTTTCTCTCTGGGTCCATTGGCACCCAAGGCTGCCAAGGAGTCGGCGCCTATGGTAATACCCTTGTATGAAGAACATAAGATCTTGACAGACGCGGTTCGATATCCTCAAGCCCCATCCAGGTCGACTTAACGTTCCACTCCCTAGGGGCAGCAGTAAAATGAGAAGTAAATTTCAGGCCTAAAATTCTGAACACTATTTGTTTGCCTATTAACACTAACAGTGGCGCCATATATGAAGGCCTAAAATCTTAACTCCATGTACAACTGTGTAGTCTTATACAAATATACATTATAGTAAGTAGGCCTACACTGCAGTGCAATGAAAAACAATACAATAGTGTGATAGTGTTCCTCTTATTAAGTGTATAATTATGAGCACTTTGAAGCCGGGAAAATTGCTTCTGTAATTTGTATGGTTCTACTTATAATGGATCAATAATGTTTAGCCCGTCGGTGTCTAATTGTGCAATTCTGAAGCTGTCCAATTATTGCATATACTTTGACGAGCTTCCGGGCGTTACCTGAGATCTGTCTAAGGTAGTTACGGGTTCTTCCGCAGCCTTTCTCAATGCTGAAGTCCACGCCTTGTTTGCCCGTACGGTTGACTCTGATTTGCAGTTTATACGCAGGCGTTTTCTCGATTCAGGTGTGACTCATGTAGCATGTAATGCTAAGATTGTTTTGCGTGTTGGATTAGAGAAAGCTTTTAGAGTTAATCATTTGGACTAAAGAAACCTCAAGACCAAAATCGAGACCAAGACTTTGAACCTCGAGACCAAGACCAAGACTTTGAACATCGAGACCAAGACCAAGACTTTGAACCTCAAGACCAAGACCAAGACTTTGAACCTCAAGACCAAGACCGAGACCAAGACCCAAAAATCACATTCAGCCCAAGACTTCTTTTCCTTACAAAAGTTTCTCAAGTCGGACTACTCGCTATTTTAATGAAAACGTGAGTCTTTTATTTTATTTAGGCAAATTAACTTTAAATGCAGATTGCAGAGATTTCCGAATTCGCATTTACAAAAGACCTTCATGCAAAATGTTATTCCAAATGCCTTTTGTATTTAAAAAAACAAATCGCTCAGAATTTTCTGACCAAGACGTGCCTTGTGGGGCCTCATAAAAATTTCACCATGTGGAAAAATACTTTCCATAGGTGCTGAAGTCGATGGCGCACACAGTAGCTTTTCAAGCACTGGATGTAAATGCAGTGATGGGCACTTTTAACTACTGTAGTTACTAACTAGTAGTTATAACTACTATAAGGGTAGTTGTCTAGTAGTTATAACTACTTTTTAAGAAGTAGTTTAAAAAATAGTTATGACTATTTTTATCAAGTAGTTTGTAGTTAACAACTATATTTCGTATTAACTACATTTTTCCCTGTTCAGTATTTACTTTAGCTAGCTCCATCTTACAAGAACTTCTGTAATTTGGATGTTGTCCATGAGTATTTTAAGTAATAGTGCTATATAATTTTGCTATTAGCAATTTGGGCTTCCTATCTTGAATTGCGTGTGGTCATTGGTCTGTGTGACAATGCATTGCCTTCTAGACAGCTGACAGCACCTAGAAGGCGTTGGACAATTCTCACTTGCCCGGTAATCTCTATTGGTAGTTACTGGATAGCTAATGGGCTGTGAAAGTTTGGATTATCCCTCAGTTAAAGCAAACCATGGACCAAATAGAGGAAACGACAGAAGACTTGTTGAAGTTGTCCTTAAATTTTGTCTTACCTAAATACTTTAATCCAGAAATCCATTTGAATAAAATTTTCGAAATATCGTAAAATATAAAGCATTACATAATTTGGCTGCTTACTTAATACGCAGTCTTGTTGTCCTCCAGACCAAGGTCTTGGTCTCGAGTGCACTCGAGTTCGTTTTTAAAAGTCTTGGTCTTGGTCTTGGTCTTGAGGTTCAAGGTCTTGGTCTTGGTCTTGAGGTTCAAAGTCTTGGTCTTGGTTTTGCAAGACCAAGACCAAGACTTTTGTCAATATGAACAGTCATTAATTTTAACAAACGGCAAGAATTTCAAAAATTTATCCAATAATTACTCATACAGTTATTGCTTTAGTATTAACACGGTGTGAATGAGGCTTCACTGTTGTTTTGGACAATTATTTTGACTTCCGGTTATTTACCATGGAATGATTTCAAAACAGACTCATGATTAATTTGTACATTTACATCCGGTTCTTGAAAAGCTGCTTTGTGTGCTAGCGATTTCAGCACTTGTAGACCGTGTTTTTTCACATGGCAGAATTTTTATAAGGCCCCACAGGTCACGTCTTGGTCAGAAAATTCTGAGCAAATTGGTTTTTATAAAATTCAACAGGCATTTGGAATAACATTTCGCATGAAGGACTTTTGTAAATACGAATTCGGAATTCTCTGCAGTCTCCATTTAGAGTTGTTTTGCTTGAATTAAAGAAAAAACTCATGTTTTCATTAAAATAACGAGTAATCCGACTGGACAATCTTTAGTAAGGAATAGAAGTCTGGATACGACTGTGATTTTTTGGGTCTTGGTCTCGGTCTTGGTCTTGAGGTTCAAGGTCTTGGTCTTGGTCTTGAGGTTCAAGGTCTTGGTCTTGGTCTTGGTCTTGAGGTTCAAGGTCTTGGTCTTGGTCTTGGTCTTGAGGTTTAAGGTCTTGACAACAAGACTGTTAATACGTAAACAAAGACTTTCTGCCCTAACATCTGATTCGCTGTAGGCCATTAGGCCAATGGCTGAAGCTCTATCAATCCAGTAGTATTAATACATTTTAGTGACAATGCCTGTAGTAACGGTTTAGATTCAACTTAACTTCAAGAAGTTAAAATCATCAGAAAGCCAATTCAACGCTGCCAAACAGTTGAACGTCTTTTTTTAACGTTTCTGGCATGATACCCCTAGAAGATGCAGAATGTCGGACAAACTGTTCGACAGGATGGCCTTCTTGAAGAGCTGTTCTAGCGGTATACCATCTACGTCCTCTTAAATGTACTAAGAGTTTTAACAGTTGCAGACTTTGTAAGTTAGACATTTTAGTAGTTATAACAATTTGGCATGTGTTACTGTTTAGACAATGAACACATCAGGTTGCCTTGTAGCATGTTCTAGCAGTTCCTGTCACTTGATAGTTTGTTTGATATATGGAGTAATTCGTTAGAATTAGATTTGTCACTTGCCACTTGGTTTTGTTATTTTACCTTCTTTTATTACTTGTGTTGAATATCAGTAATTAATACAGACAATAAATTCTCATGCAACTAGGTGAATATCAGTACACCGTAACATAACTATAGAAAAGTAGTTTGAAAAGTAGTTAACTACTTATCTCGTAGTTAGCAAAACTAGTTATAGCTACTTGTCATCTAAAGTAGTTAAATAGTAGTTATAACTACTTATTTCGAAAGTAGTTAAGAAGTAGTTATAACTACCAGGTAAGTAGTTGGTGCCAATCACTGTGTAAATGTACAAATTGTGAGCCTTTTTGAAATCCTCCCATGGTTTATCAGACCGTCTGGCTTCAGACAAAGTCTCGGCAGAGTTTCCAGACACAGCATAACTTAGTTGCTGCTGTCGATGGGTTTTCCTGACCAACAAGACTTGCATCCGTCCGTAGTTATTTGTCGTAGGCTATGATGCACACAGGTTTGATAAATTTTTAAATTCTTGAGTTTTGTTAAATGACTGTTCATATTGACAGCCGGTTTTGGTTTTGGTCTTGCGAGACCAAGACCAAGACGTTGAACCTCAAGACCAAGACCAAGACCAAGACTTTGAACCTCAATACCAAGACCAAGACTTTGAACCTCAAGTCCAAGACCAAGATCAAGACTTTTAAAAACGAACTCGAGTGCACTCGAGACCAAGACCTTGGTCTCGAGGACAAGAAGTCTGTATAATGGTGGAGAATTTTGAATGGAGTGCTAATTAGTAACTCTGAGGAACGTTGATAGTAATTAACAAACTGTTCGCATAGCTTACGCGAATAAATCAATTTGTAGTTTTGTCATAAAGATAAACTTCTGAATGCCTAGTTCGTATAATTATAACTCTTTTCCCAAGAGCCCCTTTTTGCGTGTTGTCCTCGAATGAGCACCCATATTTTCCTGGAATAGTTTTCTCGGTGGGCTGTTTCTGTGTTCGCTTGGATTTCTCTTTTGGCAATCGACAGAGCTTAACATGGAGGTAGGTATGCATACCGACTTTGCTTTGAAGAAACCATCGATGTTGTCTTGAGCAAATGAGCATATTTAAGCTCAGTCAACGTTACTAAGGTGGAGCTACATGTATAGATGTTCTTGGATTCAACTCTTCGTTTATTCTACAGGATGTCATGTGTCATTAAGAGCATAAAAATGTCATTAGCAGGCAAACAATGCACTGAAAACAGGAAGAGTCACCAATGGTGCGGCCACACACACCTCTACACACACACGCGGGCGCACACGCACACACACACACACACACGCACACACACACACACACACACACACACACACACACACACACACACACACACACACACACACACACACACACACACACACACACACACACACACACACACACACACACACACACACACACACACACACACACACACACACACACACACACACACACACACACACACACACACACACACACACACACACACACACACACGGAGCTCAACCAACGCATTCACATCAATAGTTAATTAGCGGCATCATGTTCAAAGCCTTTAGATCAAACTGCGTCGACAGTGTGGAACGACGACGGGCGGTAGCATTCGTAGCACACGTTACGCCTCCGCCCAGTAGTCCCTCATGGGTGAAGGAGGACGAATGTCCGACTAACTCCTGAACCACCGGGTGCATGTAGAACAGGTATTAGTCGCATACCGCTCCGAAGATTGAGGTCACTCCAAAGCTCACCGTCGCTTCTCGGCCAAAACGAAAATTACGTGGCTGCCAACGGGTACAGATCTGAGATCTTATACTCCACTCTACATGTGTCGGAAAGCCAATCCCTTCTAATAAATTCACGTAGACCAAGACAACATGTGATGAAACTGCCACCAAACGAACAAAATCGGTAGCAAAAGAGAAGAATATTATTCCGATACTCAAACTGAGCAACAGTAAACTGCAACATGCTATAAATTAATATATAGTCTTGTTGTCAAGACCTTAAACCTTATGACCAAGACCAAGACCAAGACTTAGAACCTCAAGACCAAGACCAAGACTTTGAACCTCGAGACCAAGACCAAGACTCTGAACCTCGAGACCAAGACCAAGACCAAGACTTTAAACCTCAAGACCAAGACCGAGACCAAGACCCAAAAATCACATTCAGCCCATGACTTCTTTTCCTTACAAACACTGTCAAGTCGGAATACTCGCTATTTTAATGAAAACGTCATGAGTCTTTTATTTTATTCAGGCAAATTAACTTTAAACGCAGACTGCAGAGAATTCCGAATTCGTATTTACAAAAGTTCTTCATGCAAAATGTTATTCCGAATGCCTTTTGTATTTTGTAAAACTAATTCGCTCAGAATTTTCTGACCAATACGTGTTTTGTGGGGCCTCATAAAAATTCCGCCATGTGAAAAAATACGTTCTACAGGTGCTGAAGTCTCTGGCACACACAGTATCTTTTCAAGCACTGGATGTAAATGTACAAATCGTGAGCCTTTTTGAAATCCTCCCGTGGTTTATCAGACCGTCTGGCTTCAGAAAAAGGCTCGGTAGGGCTTCCAGACACAGCATAACTTAGCTGTTGCTGCCGATGAATTTTCCTGACCAACAAGACTTGCATCCGCCCCGTAGGTATTTGTCGTAGGCTATGATGGAAACAGGCTTGGTAAAGTTTTAAATTCTTGAGTTGTGTTAAATGACTGTTCATATTGACAGCCGGTTTTGGTCTTGGTCTTGCGAGACCAAGACCAAGACTTTGAACCTCAAGACCAAGACCAAGACTTTTGGTTTCAAGACCAAGACCAAGACTTTTAAAAACGAACTCGAGTGCACTCGAGACCATTCCCTTGGTCTGGAGGACAACAAGTCTGGAAATTACTGAGCAAGTTCTGCATCTAATCAATGTCACCTTGTCACCTTGTGCTGTCAACTCCTGGAGCTCTAGCGATCGTCATGATAAACATTCTAATCGCAAAGGTTCATCAGTCACTCTGTTTCAGAGTAAAGCAGGGAGGTGACCTGACCGACGTCTCTTATGAGCGTAGACTCGGACCCGACCAGGGCTGGTGAACCAAAGTCCTCCGTGCCCACCTTCACGTGGTGCGGACCGTTAATACCCTTCCATTGGAAGGGGAACGAACGGGCACGGCAGGCAAAACCAGAGGAAGGCAATGGCAAACCACCTCTGTTAACATGCCAAGAAAATCGTCATGAGACACAACAAAACTAATCAATGTAATTCACCTAAATGACGCAGGACACGCCCAGCAACATTTCCTGCATAATTGTGTGCATGACGCACAGGCGAAGCCCATAATTGTTACTTTCACCTGGTCAATTATAGAAAATATCGAACGAAA
This sequence comes from Allolobophora icterica, assembly GCA_963556255.1. Taxonomy (NCBI): domain Eukaryota; kingdom Metazoa; phylum Annelida; class Clitellata; order Crassiclitellata; family Lumbricidae; genus Allolobophora; species Allolobophora icterica. The sequence goes on from OY744604.1 coordinate 70,094,646, forward strand.
CGCACCAAAGACTCCTGATTCGCGCTTGCTGACAATTTATTAAGAAGTTCTAGACTTATTCCTTACTCGTGCTGATATTTTGAATTTCTTCACATTTGCACAAGCGTTGTTACACTGTTGTTATTTCTTAAAAGAAACTGCCGTGTCACTTCGACTTGGAAGAAGTGAATGAATGGAGAAGAATATAATTATGTCCAATTACGTCAGGTCCCATAACAAAATAACAGGAAGCAATTTAAGTGTAGGTCTACAGTAAGCCTACTTCAGAAACATTTTTTGAATCGCCAGGTGTAGCTAAGGTTTCCATCAACGTTTTAACAGTTGTTTGTCTGTTGGCCCTATGTCGAGTATCAACTGAAAGCAACTATGGCGATACCTATTGTATGTTTTAAATGGTCAAATATTCTATTAAATCTGTTGCATGAGCCAATGGCTTTCAGAATCAACAATAAAACCTCATCCGCATCGTGCAATTAATTATTTGATAAAATTTCAAAATTCTTGCGCTTTGTTAGATGACTGTTTATATTGACAGTCTTTTTGAAAGTATTTTCTAGCCTTGTGCCAGATAGTGCACCAGTACGTACAAGACATCCATTAATTAGGTCTAGGCCTAACTCATAGGTGCCGACTTCTTGGGAACCTTGGGTGCCAATGCACCCAGAGAAAAAGTTCAGTGGGTGCCTGGCACCCAGAAGAATTCGGACTTTAAATTCGAATTTTCTACAACCAAGTAATCTCACAACTTGAGAAGTACAACTACAACACAGATACCCAACATTGAATGATCTTACAGTCACAACCCATACATAAATAAATTATTTATTTATTTATTATAAAAAATAGCAACACTGAACGTCGACACTGCTTACCAATACTTTTTATAACCTCGTAACCTTTTACAAGAAATCAATTTTCTTCGAAAATCCGGTAAAATTCACCTACCTAAGGTGAGTTGGAAGGGCGAAGGGAGCGGGAGGACCCAGGCACCCAGAGACAAAAGCAAAAGTCGACGCCTATGGCCTAACTCATCCAAATTTACTAATATAACAACTGTCAACTTAGGCCTACATGTAGGGCCTACAGTATTATATTCTGCAGTGAATCAGTGATAGTTGAAATAAAGTCAATGATCTGTTTTTACCTTCGTCGATTGCTTTGAAAAGTGCAGTCTGTGCCCTTCTCATATTGTAAGTATAACTCAAAGTAGTGTTCCGAATCATTGCCATTTGTTTCTTAAGTGCTTGCAGCCAAAGTACAAAGTTTCGTTTGGAAACATAGAGAAGATATACAGTACGTGTTTAATTGTTTATTAATGTTAGTCTAATTACTGTAAGCATATTTTATCCATCATGAAGGAAAGCAGTGCAATTATAAATCAAATTTTACAAGCCAATGTTACAGGCTGAACTAGAAAAGAAACAACATTGTTGGAGGACACGAGGAAACAGTCAGAGATCCTGTGACGTGTAAATGTAAATGTTCGTGATTTTCTATAGCGACCGTATATGGCCTCGACCCTGCTCATTTTTCAATTAATTGAGAAGATTAAATTATGAAGATGACCCTATGAGTTATAAACGTTAGGCCTACCTTTAACATTGATCGCACTCTTTGTCCCTCGATTAATGCAGAAAATGGTCAAAGACATCGAAATTGTTTAAATTCAAAGCAGCTGTACATGAAACTACGAACCAGTTAAACTTAAAATATCGCATTTGCACGACAAACAACAGGTATCTTCTTAGCGACGCAAGCCACTATAACTACGACGAATTAAGCTTCTATTTTTAAAAGTTAAGCTGCCAACTTCAGGCTGAGAAAACAGACACGCCCTTGTCAACAGATTCGACGCATTTGACTCATTCCTGGCCAGTCGCATGCACAGCCGTCGAGTTACCAATGATGTTGATAACGGTCATAACAGTTTCATCATTCTCCTGACGTCGATTCTTGCAGAGCTTCTGACGTAGATATTTTTTCACTGGATCCAACTTGGCCGCGTAGATGAACGGATTGAGACAGACGTTGAAGAAGGCGAGGAACACCGTGATGTAACGGGCATCTGTACTGAGATTCGTTACAATGCGCAGATTATAGAGAAAGTAGTAGGTGCGATTTGGAAACCAACAGAGAACGAAACAAACCGAGATGATGAGGAAGGTTTGATGATGTTCATTTGAGTTTTCATGGCTGCCTGCTGAGCAGCGCTCTGCATCATGTTGTTGAAGTTCACTGTAGATTAAAAGAAAAATTCATCCAGTGCACCAAATACGCCATTCGTCTGTTGAATCGTTAATGCTGTTCACGTCGTACAAAAGGATCCGAATTATTAAATAGGACAGTATTTTAACAAAGATGATTTCAGTTAATCGAAACGGCAAGTGCATGTTAGAGAGACTGATGAAGGCAATATCGATTATTAGCAAACAAGTGATGAGGATGATGATGATGATGATGATGATGATGGTGGTGGTGGTGGAGAAGTCGACGTCGATGGTGACGATGACAAATATGTCGAGATGGGAATAAATGATTATTCTGTTGTTGGGCAAATCTGAATGCAAAATCTAAAACCAGGAGAGGCGACGGTCATTATAAGTATTAACACAGGAACTAAATGCTTAGTTGAACAATTTTTAAACGATGCAACAGTGTTATAGACCTACTGGAACAATGGACGATCTAGTTGAGAAACTTTTCTATATTTGTAGACGTACCTGGAACAGTGCGTTTGCGAGTAACATGCAGTATTCGTGAATAGCAGAACACGAAGACGACCAGTGGCAAAATGAAGTTGATTAGAAACTTATAGACAGCATAGGCACTCGCATTAATGGCAGCCGGAAACTCTGCGTAAAGCACACAATGCCCATTTACTACGGTCGTGGCTGATAAATCAACAAACGCGTTTAAAACTCTGTCAAAGTTTATCCAGGTCAAGACAATCGCCACATAGTACATCCACCTACGAAAGTGTCTCTTGTGGAAAACCGCATGAACAATTTTAACGTATCTTTCCAGAGTCAATATAACAAGATTAGCTGTTGAAGAACCCATGAAATACCAAACCATCCACTCGCTGTAGAGAGCTTTACAGAGAACTCTTCCAGTAGTGGTGCTGTAATCGATGTCCAGTATTTTAACGCTGTAGCTAATTACCAGTTGTAAACAGCAAATGAAATCCAGAGTCATCTGATTGAAAACGATGGCCATCTCATACTTTCGAGCCTTCGACTGTGCAAGAATCAGAAGCATTAGAATATTCGCAATTCCACCAATGATTCCGATCGTGATAACTAACTCTTCGAAAACCATTTTCACAATTTTTTGTATTCAAACCATCCAAGTTATAAAAAACAATATTGTCAATTAGAATTTCTGGTTTATAAATACGTGTGTGGATACAACAAAATGTGTAAGCGCAGCTGTTGATGTACAAGTTTCTGATTGCTCAGCATATGTTGATCAATGCAGTGCTGTATAGGGACTACAGCTATTAATATAGGCTATGTGGCGCATTCACTCAATCTTCTATCTCTACATGTAAGTAAGTAAGTAAGTAAGTAAGTAAGTAAGTAAGTAAGTAAGTAAGTAAGTAAGTAAGTAAGTAATTTATTCGCCACCAAATGAAACAATCACAGCAATAACACATACAGATATAGTGGCAAGCTACCGGAGAAGTCTCGTAGGACACATCTCCCCGGTCGCGAGATTTATGTAGGTTGATTTATGTAGATGGTGCATGCGCACTTTCTTTCAGATTGCAAAATGCTGTTATATCTATACTTTAGCTCCTTTCTCGTTTTGAGTTATTGGAGGGAAGGGGACAGCGAAAGGGAGAAATGGTAAGCAACAGAGAATTTTCTTCAGCTGACCCAACGCATATATACTATCCGCATGGTGGGCTATTAAAATAAGTAATTGTAATTGTAGGCCTAATTGTAATTGATATTGCACAATGCACACTTGTATATTGCCACTTCTCAGAAAATTATAAGATGCGCTCTCTATGCTAGCTGAAGAAGAAAAAGAACAAGAACAAGAAGAAGAAGAAGAAAAAGAAGAAGAAGATGATGATCAAGAAGAAGAGCAGTCCCTTTAAGTTAGACATGACACAACCATAAGTATGAAATGTTGGCAACTTTCATTTTAATAGCGTCGGAATACAGGGCATATTTTAACTGTATAACTAGTGGGACAAATGTCCAAGTAGTCTTAGGATTAGAGCCCTGCGCCGACGTCATAGTGTCGGCGGCGGCGCGCCGGTCATTTATGGTCGGCGGCGGCGGCGTCCACAAAATGTCGGCGTCGGCGCGGCGCGGCGTGCCCTAGTCAGAAGCATGAGTCACTATGAGAGTTGACCCGCCGTTGGACCTGTGACCAGTCAAGAAGGCCAAGTTCTCTAAAGCCACTCCATTTCACTGAAGCTCAACTACACACTGAGAGACATTTGCCTTACAGTTTTGGACATCCTTAATTACAATGCACATCTGCAAAGGTATTGGCAAATTTTAATCAGATGAAGCAACATGCATTTGCATATTGCGTGAATACACTTGCATGTGAACTGATACAGTATAGGCCTACACACCAAGTCACATGACAGATGCCGGATAACAGCATCCTCCCAGTCAGAGAGGCCTCTGTCAAGTCAGGAAGTGATATGTCAATATATACGTTTTCCTATGGTAATACAATGGCCGAGTGCCTCAACCCTGTTAATTTTCAATGAATTTACCCGGTGGTCTGCTTCCCGTTTGAATTGGTGCCATACCATTTAAGGTCTCCATATATAGACCATTGTTTGAAAAATACCATTCTTGATACTATACTAAGTCAAAACCTGTCTCAACTGATACGGTTTACCTTAACAGATTCCAGCCAAAAGTATTAATCAATTATACCTTCCGTTCTGCAGGAATTAGTTAAATGGCATATCTTGATATTAATAGCGCTTATAAACTCCTCTAACCTTACAACATTAAGCCAAAATTTTACACCATTATAATAAGACCACAGACATCAAAGACAACAATCAATAAGTTCTAGAAGCTATTCAACATGAAGCTGCAAAACAAAAGTGAACACGAATTGGTGATAGGCCTATCATACGCTCATAGCATTGACGACACCAATTCGTGTTGCCGATCAAGTTTCGCAAAGAAACCCAGAAAAATAAAATGAAGTAAGTAAGTACAAGATGTCCAATTCCATTTCGCACCAAGGCAACAATTTATCGCAATATCATGCAAAACATGAAAAATCCAACAATTAAAATTCAGCATATCAAACTGGCATCGGCGGCGCGCCGACAGATTGTCGGCGGCGGCGGCGGCGGCGCGCCGACAAACAAAAATTGGCGGCGGCGGCGCCCACAAAATGTCGGCGGCGGCGGCGCGGCCGGCGCAGGGCTCTACTTAGGATTTGTCCCAGTAGTCAGAGCGATTTGTCCCAGGCAATGTATGTATAAAGTACAACTAGTGGGACAAATGTTGCAAGAATTTAAAGATTTGTCCCAGTAGTATGATGAGAAAGGTATGACATTATTGTTGACTGACCCCTTGTTATTGGTGTTGGGAGACCCGAGAAAAGTTGTAAAAGAAGGTGATGACTACAAAAAAAGGTCATCAACTTTTTTTCGGAGATGAATTTTGAAATTTTTGTAGAAAAAGTCTAAAAGTTGTAAGTTTGTGAAGATTAATTTAGATTTTGTCCCAGTAGTCAAAATTCCTTAAAATATGCACTGTCGGAATATGAGGCCGAGTCCTCTCCCTCGCCGTCTCATCTCTAATCTTCTCACCAACGGTCAGTGTACTCATTATAGCTGAGTAGAGCAGAAATCTTGAAGCACATTTCTACACGGGCAGAGATCGAAACCCCGAGGTTGACAGTCCAGCACGCTAACCACACCATTGAGCACCATCACTACCTGAAGTGTCGCTAAACATCATTGAAATCAGACCGTGTGCATAATGTTCACCAATAAGCAAGCATTGCTCATGTGACTATGTATGTCACCATAGCATGCAGGCTTATGCAAACACGCTTTAGCGGATCTAACGGGTTCCCATCTAGAGTTGAAAGATGTCACAGACATCTTTGTTATGACACAGCGTCGTTAAACTGAAACTACTACGGCGGTCAGGTCTCTACAGACACAGAATACAGACGCGAAGTATTTGGTTAAAATAAAAATTGTGACGTGTCTGAAATTAAATAACTTGATAAGGTTCAATGAAATCAATAATTATTTTAAACTTGGACCATAAGCGAAAGTTTTGATTTCAAATAATAATAATAATAATTGTAATTGAAAAAAATGGCTTTTAAAGTGAAAAATATAAAACTGTTAAAACACATTTTTGGTGTCCATTGCGCCCCCTAGATTTTGGCGCTCTAGGTAACTGCCTGCTTTGCCTGTGCCAAGGGCCGGCACTGTTTCGATATCTATAAGAACACAAAAAACTTGATCAACATATTTGGAAAAAAGCGAAATGTTGGTGCTAAGAATTATGGGTAAAAAGAACAGTTCTGGCAAATTACGAAAATTTGCATTATAACAACACATTTTCCTTACAGTTACGTTCTTCGAGTTGAGATTCGGCTCCTACAAGAAGCCATTTTCTTTCACTTGCGCACATCTGACTTGCTGTATGCTTAAACTTATTACGCATCCCTATCTGTTTTTAAAGAATTGCTTTGTTAATGGGTCGTTGTAGGTAAGGTCGGCCAGAGAGCTCTTCTATGTGTTCGTCCATTACATGCTGCACAATATTCAGTGACAACAGAGTCGTCCTTACAATGCTTCTTGCGAAGTCGATTGCGTTGTTTTCTTGAGATTTTTTTGCCTTCTGAAGCGTAAGATCCTCCAATAGAACCTCATTTTGAAGTTGGAAATTTGCCATCGTCTTTTCTATGCAACGTCTACGCTTAATCGGAACATATATAGTAGTACACTGAAAATTCCAATCATGTTCTGATGATTTCACTTTTATCCTCCCAAATACTTGAAAACCGTTACTAAGTCATTGCTTTTGACATTCTTACCCTTGTGTCTTATAGTTTTTAGTTTTAATTATCACGTGCATGTAGGCTTCTCAACTGCATAAATCACCAACAATATCGAAATTCGCATAATCTGCCACAACTGGGATTTTATTCTCCTCAGCTCAAAATATTATAGATTTTCTGATTGGTTCCTAACAATGGGCACAAAAAACATAAATGTAGAAATGAATGCTTACGGTTCTGCATTTCATTACCTCCAATTAATGTTGCAAAGGCACACCTTCGATTTAATGGATAGTTAGACATAGAAACCATAATTTCTGTAGTTTCATGCAAATAGGCCTCCAAAACTATTTCTAGAAAAGTTCTTGCGTTCTATATTTCTAATTTTCTGCTCCACAGTTCTCTGCCTGTTGACAATAACAGATAAATAGGCCTACATGTAGGTCTAAACAGCAAGTTTCTGGACTAATTTATTCAGCTTTGTAGAAACACAGTCTTTCTTGTAGGATTCAGTTGATATCAGAAACACGTTGCTCCCTGGCCTGACCCAACGATTCCGACCTGGAATATGTGAAGATGACCGGAGAAACCTTACCTTCACGGACCTGATTCTTCATAGAGTCGGCGATCAAGTTGCCAAGTTGGTATATCTGAGGCAGCTTTGTGGGCGCAAATCTTTTTCCTAGATAAGCACTACATTACTTTACAGTAGACAGTTACTACACTACATGATTTCAATTAATTGATATGCACTGCAAGATCCAAAAGGTTTCTTACGCCCCTCAAAAGAAATGCAGCCACAATTTCCGTTTCTTCTTCTTCTCATTTATAGGCCCACATATGGTGTTATAGTGTTTATACCTGTCTGTCAAAAACCCATCGAATTGACTTGGTAATTGTATATTTATTAAAATCCTCACAACGTTTCGTTTGTTTTCACAGTTGCGAGTAGGTATAGGAAAAACAAATCATTTTCACGCTACTATGATGAACGATATCTTCGCTCAAAAGGATTCATCCGAGTTCATTAACATTTATTCCTATCGTAACAACATTTCTAAATCGAGTGAAGTCTTCGTTAAGTTGTTCTGATTTAACTAATTACCAGGTAAGTACCACAGGCACCACACAGAATAAGACATGAAGAGTGTCCGAAGTCATCGCAAAGAATCACTTTCACATGGCTGAACATCTCCATCGATCATTCAGATGCCAACAGCCGACGGAAAGGTGACTTGCATCAGGTAACCTCTGTTTCATTTCTTGCTTAAATTCTCATAAATCGTTGAAAATAATATTTAATTTCTTAGACCTATGTTATCATATTGCAAGCTGGTATATCTAAGTTATCAATGATAATCTTGCATTTGCATTTTCATATCGCAAGCAGTTTTTTTCTCAGTAGCTCGGTTTCTTAGCATTATCCAATTTTAAGCAATTTATAAACTTAATATATTAATAGGTATATTTTTAGCATTGGTCTTTTTCCAAATCAATCGTACACATGTAGAAATGTTTAATTTGATGCTGTTAAAACAAAATGACAAAACTTGCCCGTTAATGGTCAATTATTGCCTTTAACGACTTTCATTGTTAGCGATCCTACCTAGAATACCTGCGCTGAACTAGGTCGCTTCTTTACGTAGGCCTACAGCAATAATAGCTCTAGGAAACAGATATTATGCGCTTTTCTGCACAGTCCAAGGTTGACTCATGCTTGACTTATCATTTGCATGGCCGTTGAGTTTCCGATCACGTTAATGACGCTCGTGACATTTTGCTCGTTATTCCAACGCCGTCGTTTGCAAAGCTTCTGGTGTAGAAACTTCTTCACTGGATCCAAGTTAGCGGCGTAGATAAATGGATTGAGACATACGTTCAGAAAGGCCAGGAACACAGTGATGCTACGAACATCTGTATAAAGAGTGTCTAAGAATCGCAGATTATAGAGAAAGAAGTAGAAACGATTTGGAGACCAACAGAGAATATAACAAACTGAGATGATGAGGAAAGTTTTGATGACGTTCATTTGGGTTTTCATGGCGTTCTGTTGAGCAGCGCTCTTCATCATGTTGTTGAAGTTTACTGCACATAGAAACAGAAATCTTTAAATGCACACAGTAGGACAAGTTTTCTCTGCGACCTATAATTAGGCTGACTTCGGTCAGAAAGATTCGACTTATTAATAGGACAATGAAGACCAGATTATCAGGTATTCGAAATCACAGATGCACGAAAGAGAGAGGTTTGAATGAAATATCGAAAACCATAATGCAAGAGGTGATGTCGATAATGAAGATAATGATGATGATGATGATGATGATGATGATGATGATGACATCGGATGATGATGATGATGATGATGATGATAACATTTTGACAGGTAGAAAAGGGAAACAATTTACTGGAAGCTTATGGGTGACCAAAAGACCCAGCAGGAAACAAACTTACCTTATCCCGCTGCAATAAATTATTTCAGAACAAGCACAAGGTTTTTAGTGATGTTTAAAGAAATTTAATTGGTTAGCGACAAGGTGCGACCGTACGTACGATACGTACGTTATTATTTTCTATAACGTAGCCTACTTACGGTACGCGTACGTTATTATGCCGTACGTTACCGTACGTTCACATCAGTTTATGACAAAAATAAAATACATAACATTATGTACAACAAAAGTCAATAATAGTTGGTGATTGAAGGTTGTATAGCCAATTTTAACAATTGCATCAGTCAATGATCTCTACTTTTAATCTTTTAAATCCCAAACTGCTAATATTCTGTTAAATGTATAATATGAAGATAGTTAAGATTTTACGGCATACTTTATAGGATGGTCAATGCCAGTGGTCATTTTATTGGTAATACTAAATTTCGGTACCGTTCGTAGATAATTAGGCCTGCGTACTGGGAGAATAATAGGGCCTACTGTAGAGCTAGACCGATCTAGCTCTACAGTACGAAGAGCTACAGTACGCGTAGGCCTACTGTACGCTTACGTCATAAGACTGTAGTTATATTGAGGTTCTTTGTGAATGATCGGATAAACTTGTGGCATTTTTACGTACGTGTACAGTACGCGTACGTTATTATTTTCGATAACGTACGTGTACGATATTAATAACGTACGCGTACGTTATTATAATAATAACGTACGCGTACGTTTTTATTTTCGATAACGTACGTGTACGGTACGCGTGCGCTATTCCGATAAGTAACGTAGGTCGGACTATGGTTAGCGATGCAGATTTGGCAGATGCAGAAGTTTGACGTAATTTTGTTTTATTGCTTTAACTTACTGTGATCCGACGGAAGACTAAGTGGAGCCACCAATGCTCCAACTGAATTCGTGAGCTACGCCGATCTTCAGAAATGGCCAAGTTTAAGTAAGGCTGCGCTGTGCATTTTACTAATGCTATAGTTTTAAGAAATATTTGTCTGTAGACGTGCTCACTTAAAATAGACTGAATCTGCAGAGCCAGCGCATTAGCTGTTTGTGTAGATCAGGGATGGCGAACCTTTGACACGCCTGCCTAAAGTGGCACGCGTTCAAATTTTGTTGGCACGCAGAATTCAGAGTATCCCCCAAAATTTCACACTTAGAAATACAAAATCTCTGTCGGAATATCATTTTCTTTCTTGAATGACTTTATTTTAACACCATTCAAAAACGATCTTAGAAGTAAGGTGTTTAATTTATTTTTTTTACACTTTGTTTACTAAAACCAATATGAGAAAAATAATTATATACTGTGCAAAATTCCGAGGGGCACGCCACGATATTTTTTTAAATGATTTAGGAGCTTTATGGCACGCACCTTAAAAAAGGTTCGCCACCCCTGGTGTAGATGATATCGATAACGGAGCTGTCAGGATGTGAACCTTTAGTTTCGGACTACTACTTAAGTCTAGTTTATACCACGAGCAGCATTTAATAAGTTTGCAATTTGACGGCGGTTAAAATGGGAAGATTATTGTAGTTGTAATTGAAATTGCAATTGCTTATCATAAAGCCTCTTTTCAGAAAACTCACTAGAGTTGACTTCGGTGATGATGATGATGATGATGATGATGATGATGATGATGATGATGATGATGATGATGATGATGATGATGATGATGATGATGATGATGATGATGATACAATTTTGCTCAACAAGACCACGATCGAACAAAATGGGTTTCAACCGCTTGCAAATATATGACAATATGATAACAAAAATATATGCCACTGGTGATTAGTTCAGTTTGCAGTTTATTGTTTCGCTAGATGGTGTCATTCTAGTTCTTAATGACAATTAACATCAATATTATAGGGAAAAGAGTTCTGATTAGATGTGATATATGTGAGTGGCGCTGTGCAAGTCATCAACTGCAATACGACTGACCGTTCAAAGAATGAAACGATATAATTATGTAGGAAGGTAATCAGCTATTTAATATCGAATCCCTCCAACAATATAATAAAGAAATATGAAAAGAATTGTTTAGCTACATCATTCAGATTAACAAGTCACCCATTGCAGCTATTTTACGTACAAGGAAAAGAAACCAACTATATATTCACGCAAAAAGTATGTCATTAGGTGGCCAATAAATACAGTAATTTGAAGTCCATTCAGTGTAAAAAAGAACACTCATTAGTTTTAGTTTGCCCAGAAGGACAATCTGATGATTTGGTCAAATATTGATAAGGACGGGGAACGGAACGGTTTTAAAATGTGTGGTTGGTTACAGTAACAGTTAAGTGATTATTTACTTAACAGGAAGCCAATGCTTTGACTGGTGTAAACGGGACTGTAAATGACTTAATATATGCTTATATCTTGAGGAAATTGATATGATTCGTGTTTTAGCATTTCTATCAGTCTAATGTCCTTCCACGCCTTCCTGTAAGAATCTAGTAACAGTAATCTAAGCGACTGGATAATAATCTATTTGCCACAAGTATCCTAGAATACATGAGGTCAAAGAACCTAATTTTTCTACGTGATCTTTGAGTCCAAGTTTATTAGGCACAATTAAATACTAATTAAACTTTTGTATATGATGCAACAGTGTTATATACCTACTGGAACAGTGACTGATCTAGATTTCAACATTTATATTGATAAACGTACCTGGAACAGTGCGCTTGTTAGTGACATGCAGTATTCGTGAATAGCAGAACACGAAGACTACCAGTGGCACAATGAAGTTGATTAGAAACTTATAGACAGCATAGGCACTCCCATTAATAGCAGCCGGAAACTCTGCGTAAAGCACACAATGCCCATTTATGACAGTTGTGGCTGATAAATCAACAAACGCGTTCAAAATTGTGTCAAAGTTGATCCATGTCAAAGCAATCGCGACAAAGTACATCCACTGTCGAAAATGTTTCTTGTGGAACATCGCATGATTCGGCATGAACGATTTTGACGTATCTTTCCAGAGTCAAGACGATCAGATTATCTGTTGAACAACACAGGAAATACCAAATCAACCATTCGCTGGTGAAAACTTTGCAGAAAGCCATTCCATTGTTGACTCTGTAATCGATGTCCAATAGTTTAACGCTGTAGCTAATTACAAGTTGTAAACAGCAAATGAAATCCAGAGTCATCTGATTGAAAACGATGGCCATCTCATACTTACGAGCCTTCGACTGTGCAAGAATTAAGAGCATTAGAAGGTTCGCAATTCCGCCAATTACTCCAATCGCGACAACTGAGGCCTCGAAAGCAACCATTTTCACAATTTTCAGAATTATTTGTTTCTTTCAAACCGTAAAATTAACGAGGAAAACGATTGCGTCAGTAAGAATTTCTGGCGCAGATTTCCTAAAAGCGTGCGACGATACAAGAAAATGCGCAACTATTATTGGTTTATAGCGACTGCAGCTAGCCTATCAGCATCTTTGGCGCATTCACTCAATTCTCCTGTCGCGCACACGTACTTTCTTTCCGACAGAAAATGAGTTCATTTATATATATAATTGAGCTTCGTTCGCCTTCTGATTATTAGGCCTACAGTGGGCTAACGAAGTACGTGCGCGTCTGTTAAGCGTGTTATAGCGCATGCATCCTGCATTTTGTCTGAACCGCACGTATCTGTCTGTACTCTGCTAGTATATCCACATGGAGCCCATTATAGGACACATTTTCCTATGTGGGACCCGTATAGAGCCCATTTTGATCACCATAAAAACTGCCCATGTAAAGTATATTGAAGACTGAAAGGTGTAGGCCTACTGTAAGAATGGCAACCAAGAAGCCGAAAACAAAACAAACTAGTAGGTCTCTGGTTTGTACTTTCTTCATAATTGAAGAACGGTTCTTCAGACATGTGCTACCTGATGAAATTCTTCCTGGTTCGTAAGTGATACAAGAACCGGTTAACGATACAGCAGAACAGGTGGCGTATGCTGTTGTGTAAAGCCTAGAGCTCCATCCAAGCGACATCACACAGGCCATCATGTGATAAGATCACACTGTAGCACGACAAGTGAAATCCACTGAAACCATTTAATGGCAGATAAAATAAATGTGATGCAAAACTGAAAGCCTGCTGTAAACAAGATAGCTCTGAGCTCTCAACTATTTGATGTTGCTGCGTGCAAGTGTTCAGATAATTATTGTTCCACTGTGAGAAAGATTATTAAGCAGGCCTACCACTTGAAGAAGGAATTAACATTTCTAGCCGATCACCGATCACAAAGAGCGATGATGATGGCACCGTGATAGAAAAAAACAAATACAAGGCCATTACAGGCGTAATCTCCAAACCTTCCGACAGTCATCAACTTACATAATAACCGTTGTACGTCTGTCTGTCCCGTAAACAAACACTTTTGTGACGTCACTATACTGCCGCCTTGGCGACGGTTGTCTTGACGGTTGTCTTGACGACGGCTATAGGCCTATAATATGACGTTATTGTTATCACTGCAATAATAATTGTTTTTTATATACCGTGATTTTTCACGGGTTTACAGCTAGTTACAAACTAATAGTGAGCATATGATCCGAAACTCGTTGCATATGGTACGTGGCTATTTCAGTAAAATATTGATTATAATCATGGCTTTAGTCAGGGCTGTAGTGGTAAAATTAGAGGTGAGTACACGCTACAGTATTTTGTGAGTATACTCTACAGTATTTTAATATAAATAAAATATTTTGTGAGGTAAGTCTACGGTCTCTAGAGGTGAGTATACGCTCTATACCCGCGTATACCCTCGACTACAGCCCTGGCTGTAGTGGTAAAATTAGAGGTGAGTACACGCTAACGGTTAGTTTTCCGAAACAAATTAGAGGTGAGTATACGTTACAGTACTTTGTGAGTATACACTACAGTATTTTAATATAAATAAATATAAATATATTGTGAGGTGAGTATACGGTCTCTAGAGGTGAGTACACGCTGTATACCCGCTATACCCCGTGATCGATCGAGTCAGTCGATCAAGTCGATCGAAACTCGGCCAAGTCGAGTCGGTCGAAAAATCGTCGACTCGATCGACTTGCAAGTCGAGTCGATCATATGATTTGACAAGTCGAGTCGATCGTTGTTTCCTCGACTCGACTCGACTATGAAATATTTTCTTGCTATTTTTTGCGGCTACTTCACAAAATGACCCACATAATGTGATGACGTAATGCTCAGTAAACGCACAACTACCGTATTAACCTGATTTGAAGTTCAGTGCAAATTATGAGCCTTATGGTGATTTCGTATAGTGGACGCTGCAGATACTTTTTCACAGTTTAACGGTGAAAATGGTAAGATTAAGATCCGTCAAAAATGCGCAAGTTTCAGGAAATTTCAGCTCTGTAGTCAGTTATAGCGACGATCTCAAAACGTTCGAATGTCTGTATGTAAGGACGGGACTGAATGCTTCGATTTTGGCCAAGAGCAGTGGCTCGGAAAGTGTTTAAAAGTTGCCGAGCTTACCTCAGCCAAGTAGGCTACAGACCTATAAGATGGATAAAATTATACATAATATCCAATATAACCAATAAGAATATTTTGTCATTTCTTACAAGCAGTGGAAAAGTTTATTATACATGGCCTACATATTCATGAAATGAAACGCGTCTATAGCACAATAAGTCATAACTACTTTAGCAAGCATCAAATACAAAGCGCCAGCCAAAAGTTGTGTGAGCAATTACTGACCATGCTTCTGCCTCGGCGCTACAGAGCCAAAACTTGTGTGAGCATTGGCACCTTTGGCGCCAAGGCTCCCGGGCCCATGGCCAAGAGATACAGTCCAAGTCGACAAAGTCGACCAAGTCGATCGTTTATTTGTCAAGTCGATCGAGTTGACGAGAGGTCGACTAGTCGTCAAAGTCGATCGAGTCGATCGTCGGCCGAGCCAAGTCGATCGTAGCAGGTCGATTCGATCGATCACGGGGTATAATACCCGCGTATACCCTCGACTACAGCCCTGATTATAATACAGACTGATATTTG
Organism: Allolobophora icterica; assembly: GCA_963556255.1. Lineage (NCBI taxonomy): Eukaryota > Metazoa > Annelida > Clitellata > Crassiclitellata > Lumbricidae > Allolobophora > Allolobophora icterica. The sequence goes on from OY744604.1 coordinate 70,110,118, forward strand.
GGATCCCAACCTGAAATTCGCGGACCATGTGAAGATAGTGCATATTCGCCCTAATGGTATTAACTTAAAGTAAGCTGCACTAGTCAAAAGGGCTATAACCCAATGCTTGAGCTAGTTACATCAAACACAAGAAATTTATCATTTTTTAAAAAAATAGTAAAGGCTGTAGAAGGTTGAACAGACGTGATTCTATGCTATGCCTTCATGGCTTCTAATAATGAGGGTGTTCACATAGCAAATGCAACACCTGCACAAGTAAATTCAAATCAACGCCGTGCCAGTCCGAAGCCTAGTTAAAGAGGAGGGGACCCGCTTTAATTCCATCAGGAGTCTAGTTTTCACCGGTTAGGGCTTCCGGTGAGATTCAGTGTTGTAAGCACTAACATAATTTGGTTCTTGAGATGTAAAGGCAATCACCCTCAGCCTGGTTGTTTCCACAACTTATCTGTAGCCTGGACTCTGATTTCCCGGTATACGATCGCTACCATTTGTGGTCCATGGTCCTGGTGATACAGACGGTCGCGGTTTGCGCACTCCAGCCGCATGCTGGCAGTCGAAGGTATGCCCTATATCCAGACCTCTTTGAGACCTATCTAGACCTGGTTTCCAAGGAAGTAGAGACCTCTTCGAATGTCACGATCAGTTGGTTGAGCCTACAATCAAACAGCAATTGCTTTTGTCTAAAACACCATTCACATGTTGAGAGAGCCAAACATGATATTGTCCACGGTCTCCTTTAGATTCTGTGCGATACCTCATGAGCTCGTGCATCACATGTCTTATTGCATATTCACATGCTTAACCGCATGTTAGTTTTAGTTTAGTAACCCTTTTCACCTGGACATGACGTCATTTATGGACGTCACGTTACTGAACAATTTTCATTTGATAGATAAACCAAGAATAAATTTATATATTTCTCTTACGCTGTAGAAGCTGTAATTAAAGGTTTTGGCCTATTTATGTTTTATTTGCAGGAAGAAGAAATGAGAAATCATTGCTTCTGTTACAGCGAATGACAGTTGTCGACTATACATCCGTAGGCTACATATAATTAGCCAATCTCTCAGCCCAGCAGCACAGCAGCAGGGGTCTCGGAAGCATTCAGATCAAGATGATCTCTGCGTTTTATAATGAAGTTGATCTGTCACTTGTAAGATATCTCAGTCTATAATTAGCGTCTAGTGACAATTTAAGCTGTCTGCCAAAGGGACTTCTGGGTCGCTTTGAAGGTATCTATAGCTTAGCATTGCCTAAAGTCACGGTAGAAAGCGACAAGCGTCTGAAATCTCGTTATGCAATAGGCCTATCCACAGGAACCATTACTCTCAAATAAAAGGCCTAGGATGTTTCTTTATGGAACAGCCTGGGCTGGAAATCAGAACTGTTCCAGTCAATACAAACTCAGGACGCACTTCTTTTGAACTGGTAGACATAGTCACGTTTCTGACCATTGTAGATGTAAAGAAACGTTATATAATAGTCCAGGTAATGCCTACAGACTTGCATTCGTGCATACATAAATACATCCGTATGCTTACATACACATATGCATACACGTGCATAGATACATACGTAAAGAATCCGAACAATGTATTCTCACCTGCCACAACAATGTATGCTCACCTGCCCTATCCTTAGCTATGTTCTCAGGCACTCAGTTATTTAACTCTTCCTGCAATTGTGCGATGCTTTTTTCATCACGTGCACGACTATAGTTAAAACTGGACTACTACCGGTACTCTATTTCTCGAAACCCTAACACCATGTGCATGCCCAAAATTCATAACACCATTTGTTGGCCTGTAAACCCCCAATAGCACCTGTAGGTCTAGATATTTTGACACCAAATATATATAGACCTATAAACCATGGGAATGAAGAGAAATGAATGGTAATACTGTTGTATGAAGAACATAGGCGCTGACTTTTGCTTTTGTCTCTGGGTGTCACTGGGTGCATGGGTCCTCCCTCCATTTCCATACCCCTCCCCTTTGCTAGATGAGTTTCAGCGGATTTTCGGCGAAAGAAAGGTGTTTTCTTGTCAAGGATTCCAGTGTTATTATTTATTTTTTAAAATAATAAATAAATCAATTATTGTTTATGTGCGGAGTGTGACTGTCAGATCATGCAATGTTGGGTATTTGTGTTGTAGTTGTACTTCTCACGTTGTGAGATTACTGCTTATGTGTAAAATAATTGAATTTTGGGTCTGAATTCTTCTGGGTGCCAGGAACCCACTGAACTATTGGCACCCAAGGCCCCCAAGAAGTCGGCGCCTATGATGAAAAACGTAAGATCTTAAAAGACGCGGATCGATACCCACAAGCCCCTTTAGGTCGACTCAACCGTCCACTGCCTAGGGGCCACAGTGAAATGAACAGGCGCCTAACAGATTTCCAAGACGCATGTTCACTAAGACCTTGATAATTGCACCGTCGTGTTTCGTTAGACGAATGGTAGGGCCTAATAGGCTAATACTCTTGCATGAAGAACATAAGATCTTGAAGGACGTGGTTCGAGACCCGCAAGCCCCCCACCAAACACACGCACGCGCGCACGCACACACACGTACACATACACATACGTATACACACACGTACCTACACACACACACACACACCTACACACACACCTACACACACACCTACACACACACACACACACACACACACACACACACACACACACACACACACACACACACACACACACACACACCTACACACACACACACACACACACACACACACACACACACACACACACACACACACACACACACACACACACACACACACACACACACACACACACACACACACACACACACACACACACACACACACACACACACACACACACACACACACACACACACACACACACACACACACACACACACACACACACACACGGAGCTCAACCAACGGATTCAAATCAATAGTTAACCCTTTGGAGGTGAGGTGGGGTTTGACACACCCCATAGCTATTCCACGTTGCGTTTTCTTAGGAAAACGTGGAAACAGCTTGGAATTATTTTGTCTACCTTAGTGGATGTGAAATATGAACACTTCAAAACAATATCAGGTACTATTGAACGCACAATTTTTTTTTTGTTGCATATTAATCAGAAATTATAATTTTTGTATATTTTGATTTTATCGAATTAAAAAAAGTAACGGCTCAGTGTCGAAAAATGAAATGGGCGATAATAAAAGATATTGCACCATATATTTTGGCATCGATGTAAAATTGATGCATTTTTACGGGTATTATTTATGCGTTTGGTATTGTGTTGAATGGGTACTGAAAAATGCACGTGCTAAGTAGATATTGCATGGCTATTAGTTCACCTGCTAGCCATTTCAATAATGGTGGAAAACAGTTTTTTCTTCTTGATAATCACCAGTTTAGCTGATAATAGGTTATAAAATTATGGTTTCGCTCACATCTAATGTTATGCAGTTGAGGGGGACTTGCAAGTAAAAAATATGTACTGGGGTATATCAGACCCCACCTCACACTACAAACGTTCCAATGTTTCACCTCACCTCCAAAGGGTTAACTAGCGGCATCATGTTCAAGCCTCTAGATCAAACTGCGTCGATACTGCGGAACGACGACGGGCAGTAGCTTTCACAGCACACGTTACGCCTCCGCCCAGTAGTCTCTTACGCTGTCTTTAAATCTCATACTCGACCTTATATCAGTAAGCAGAGCGTCTTATTTGAGGCGAGCGATCGATCACTCTCCATGGTCGCTCGCCTAGCTGAAGCCGTCGCACCGTCGGTCGTCGATCGATGAATATGATTTAGACTCCAAGACAATAGACGAACCTGGAGCCAGATCATTATATTGTACCTAATTTACATTACTTTTATTTACTCACGCGGCAGCGGTGGGCTACGGTGAATGCGTGCCATGGCTCGTGACCTAATGACTGCCGACTGATCGCTACCGTTTCGTGCAATATGATTGGCCATAGCAACAGGGTCGACTCCTCACGCCGCGTGACATCATTCGTAACGTCACTAATTATATGCAGGTTTCCAAGACGCATGTTAACTAAGATATTGATAATTGCACCGTCGTGTTTCAATAGATGAATGGTAGGGCCTAATAGGCCTACTCTTGCATGAAGAACATAAGATCTTGAAAGATGTGGTTTGATACCCGCAAGGCCCCCCTCCAAACACACACACAATACAGTATTAGGCTAATTTTGGAACAGTTCAGGAAAAGATATCCTAGCAAAATTTGTCGAATGAAGACTTCATGAATAACTCCTGTCGATAGCATATTAATTGTTGCTGGGCAGTAGAAATATCAGACTGCTGAAATGACTAATTCACTATTGAAACAAGAAAGACTACAGCTATTCGTTTATTTTGCGCATGCGCTCATTTCCTCTGCCCGCAGATGGCGGACAACATTACTCCCAACGGCAAGTAGGCCCTATAGATATTAAAATACATTAGCTCCTTTTGCTGCGTCATTAATGAAGGAAGGAATAAATAAATAAATAAATTAATTAATTAATTAATTGCAGTGATGGGCAATAGTTAACTAAAAAGTTGCTAACTTTTAGTTTAACTAAAAAATTTTAGTAAGGAAGAAGTTTAACTAAAAAAATAGTTTAGTTAAAACCATAGTTTAACTAAAAATTTTAGTTGCTAACTAAAAAGTTTAACTAAAAAAATCAGCAATATGCAACTTGCAACTATTTTCCACAGTGAACATTGATCACTGTCAGCAAAAAACATTTTAACACTGCGTGGTTTTAGCATTAACAGCCTGTGTTTTCAAATTCATACACTACTCACAGTACACATGTAACTGTATGCCAGAACAGTACACATTGCATAGTTTGAAGGTGAAATTGTCATTGACGCTTTGCATTATTACAGTTCACTTAACGTCTTTTATTGTGAAAATGTTTGTCATAAAAAGTTTGAAAAAAATTGGAAAAAGTTTAACTACTTTTTTAGTATAGTTAACTAATTTCCAAAATCAGTTGCCAACTTTAGTTAAACTATTTTTTAGTTGGAAAATAGTTTTAGTTTAACTAAAAAAATAGTTTAGTGCCCATCACTGATTAATTGTCGTGTATTGAACATCATAGCTGTGATAACGCAACTTGAACAAGTTGCAAGGCTTCGCTAGAAGTAGCTTGGGATGTAATTTATTACGCTAGTAGGTCTATTCTTTGTTAATCTTATGTGTTTGTCGTCTTTTGTCTACTTTTATAACTTCGCAAACGAACAAACAGGATATAATATCAGAGCACGTGCTTGAACAAAATGGCAAAATAAAAACACTTATACTTGAACAACGAGAGCTTTTGAGAGGACTTCACTGAAAAAGTCAAATACAAATATCTAGATAGATTTTCGTGGAAATACATATTCTGGTTGTCTATATTCAGAGAAAAATCCAAATGTATAGCGTACATGGCGTAAGGTGCTAAATACTTTGTAGAAGCAATAGCGTCCAGCAGCCTACAATTTGCTAAGTAGGCCTACTAATTAATTAACTACCTCAGAGGTTACTTGTAAAGCGTCCAGCAGCCTACAATTGCTAAGTAGGCCTACTAATTAATTAACTGCTTCAGAGGTTATTTATAACACATCCTAAAATGACTACTTATCTTTTAATTAAATATAACCTACAAAATAATGTAAGTTAAGTTAATTCTCTATTATTATTTTCTAATATTAGACGAGACAAACACGATTTGTTTGACCATAATACCCAACATGAGTACAGGAATCTGCTAATTTGGTTTTTGCAGGACCTGGTGTTGTCAAGACAACCGCATAGTCTCGACCTTGGTTATTTTTCATGGCTTTATCGGATGAAACTCGTCAACAGCGCTTCCTGTTTGAACGGGCGCCATACTATTTAGGAGGTCCCCGCGTACGAATTATGCTGTTAAACTAACGTTGCTTTGACGAGTGAGCTGAGTGAGATACCGCAGATAATGAACAGAATAGGTCAAAGATAGGAGCCTTGTGAGACCCAACGAGTGTTGCAGGACAACTGCATAATCGTAGCTAATGATTGATATCGCTTATACCTAACATTTTGACCTCTTATGAATGACAGGACCATTGATGTCGACCTTAAATTACCTTAGAATTTGCTACGAACCTGCTGTATTCAGTTGACTAAAGTAGTTTCCAGTATTTAACGACATCTGTTCTCCGCATCTTGTCAGTAGGTTTCTATAAATGCTTTGGTTCGGCGGTGCCTTGAGGGCTTGGCTCCTCCTTACCTCCGGGAACTTTGCTGCTCCACTGTGGCTATCCAGCGTCGTGGCTCACTTCGCTCTGCAGCGCAGGCTGAGCTCCTTGTCCCCCGTGCACGGGCTGCTATCCGGCAACACCGTGCCTTCTCTGCCTCTGGCACAGCGACCTGGAATAGGCTCCCAGTAGCGCTGCGCCTGACCCGAATTGATTGCTCTTCTCTGTTCCACTCTTGCCTTAAAACTGTCTTTTTTTACCGGGGTTGGACTGGGAGCGCTCCTGAGTAGATAACCTTGAAGGGGCGCTATATAAAGCCTCTGTAATAATAATAAATAATAATAATAATAATAATAATAATAATAATAATAATAATAATAATAATAATAATAATAATAATAATAATAATAATAATAATAATAATAATGTCTTCTTAATCTCTGGCAACCCTTTAGTGGCATCCAAAGACTTTCCAGCTGGTTCGCATTTACTAGCACTGTACTCTCCCGGCTACTATTTTTTTAGCATTTCTCCTTCTGTCCCTACCTAAGCATTGGAAGCATCATCTACACCGTCCCTTCTCACTCGTTGGGTCTCACAAGGCTCATATCTTTGACCCATTCTGTACATTATCTGCGCAATCTAACTCAGCTCACTGGTCAAAGCAACGTTAGTTTAACATCGCGTCTACCGCGAATTATTTCACCGTCTGCTAATATCATCTTCTTCATTATAATGCTTTTGCTGTTATTAATCGCATCATCAAGTTTCTAATACAATTGTGGCACATTTCCAAAATAACACCAACCGAAATATCTTGATCATTTAGTGAAGTTGAAGCCACTTAGGTCTTGCTAGTATAACGTGTGAGATGTCGATAAATAATGTGACCAAATAAGACATGTTATTACGGTTTAACGTCGCCTGTTTCAGGCTGGCTACAACGAAAGCACAAGACAGCCAGAAGCGAAAATTAACGAAACAAATTTTCGCCACCTTGCGAATGAAACCAAAAGCAATCGGCGGATCGAAATCTCAGACGTTTGGCAATCAACAACAGCTAAACTAACGAAGAAGAAATACTTGCACAATCATGTCTTAACAATAATAAATATTCAATTAGGCAAGCTTAGCTAATGATGTATATGCAACTAGGCATTTGTATCTAATGTTATGCGCATTTAGGCAATGTAGCCTAACCAATCGTAGCTAATGATTAATATCCAATAATGCAATCACAGCTATAGATGTACAATAGGCCTATATGTAATTAGGAGATCGTAGCTAACGATGTATGTGCAATTAGGAAATCATAGCTAATGATGCATATGCAATTATGCGATCGTAGTTAAAGATGTATAATTGTATATGGAATTAGGCCATCGTAGCTAATGATAGTGTCTTGTGAGGAGAATTGGATCGTTGAAAAAGAATGCAGTAGGGCCTACAGGAACAACTCCTCTAATTTGGTTTGTTTAATAAAAACATGTTATAATGAAACAAAACATGTCACTGTCGTACAATACGACAAAACCTATGATGGGATTGACTGTTAAAAGAACTGTAGACCACGTTTCCACGAAAAGACGTGAGGTGCCTGCAGAGTGTCATACACAGGTTATAATAATTTTGTTTCAGGTATACCCAGACGAGATTTGTTTTATCATAAAACCACGTTCCTGCTATAAAGTGATTAGTTTCTGATACGCTCTAAGTTTAAGTTTCTCTTTCAGCTGCATTATATTGAAAAATTACTATCATAAAGTGTCCTGGACAGTTAGCAATAAGGTTCAAGATAATTTGTTACTTTAGGCCAGGAGATTGGAATTCTGTTCGCAGACAAGTTTCCGCTGGAAAGCGACGCCCTGCGATTAAAAGGGCCAATGACTCCAACTTATCCTCCTTGATTCATTAGGATAAAAAAAAATAGTTTCAAGATAGAGCGTCTAGATGGCGCTGAAACACATATACCCTAGCTACTTCAACACTTATCAGCGGTCAAGGGTACGAAATAACATGCATAGAAAGCATCTATTTCCTCCTATGTTTACAGGATTAAACAGGAACCCACAAGATTTTATAAATTGCATTGAAATTTATAGTATATGGTATGTATATATATATATATATATATATATATATATATATTACTCAAGGTATATGAACAATAAACACTGCTTAAGCTACGCGTTCGTGCAGTCATTGGTGACGGAAACATACTTCAGTATAAGAAACTGTTTAGTCCAGACATCTTCTAAACACAAGACCCTTCTACCGATTGATAGGTCACAATGCAGGATATTATTGGTTTGCATTGTTGTTTATATTGTATTTCCGGGAGTCGACCAGGCCCGGCCCTAGGGCAAGGCGAACGAGGCAGCCGCCTTGGTCCCCGCGCTTTCAAGGGCCTCGCGCTGCTGGCTACAATATTTACTGTGATGAGATTGAACGCTGACAACGCTCACGTCTCTTAGCAACAATACTGGTAGTCAATCTGACGCGTGAATGTGATAGAATGATTTTAGGAAAAGCGAGCCTGCAGATAAAGCGAGTAACAACAAGAACCCACGCTACTGTCTATTGTGACTAACGAACTTTCAATTAGAACGATGCTAAAATATCTAATTATTAAACATCCTTTTCAGTTGTTAGATATTTAAATAATTCAGTAAAACATAATAACCTGGTAGGCCTACTGCTTTCATAGTAAAATGCAGGTATTAAGAGCCTGATTTGCATTTTGTGTTCATTAAGCCCAGTGAGTTTTTTTTCTAGAAAAAAGGTTCCGGAACTGAACAATTATGGAAGGGCTAAATCGAGGGCATAGAAAAAAAGGGGTGTGGGTTCGGGGAGGGATCTCGGTGAGACCTTTCCCAAGAAAACTTTTGACGTCACAATAAATTAAAATAACTAAATTATTCTTTTATTAAAATAACTAAATAATTTTTAATAGCTGAAATAAAGGTGCCGGAACGCCGTTTCAGAGCGTTCCGGCAGAAAAAAAAGCAGTGATTAAGCCATTTAATTTCCATTTTGCATTATTTTAATATATACATATTTGGTTTTGCCAATACCGTATTGACAGGAAATCCTACTCCGCAATGCCTTTTTATGCTTGGGGACCAGCTCATCGCTTCCTGCCTTGGGCCCCGCACACCCTAGGGCCGGGTCTGTCCGGGACCTCTCATTTCTTAACTGCAACAATAGGAGATATATAGTATTAGTATTGATACATCGTCGTTTTGTATAGATACTAAAATTTGCAATAATATACTAAATCATACAATACTGCGAGCGTAATTTGATTGACATTCAACAATAGGAGATAGTATTAGTATTGATACATCGTAATTTTGTACAGATACTAAACTTTTGCAATAATATACTGAATCATACAATGCTGCGAGCGCAATTTGATTGACATTACATGCAGGCGACGATTAGCGGAAAGTTTTGTGACGGTCCATGCTACCACTGGAAAGGAAATGTTTGGATGGGCCCATGGTTGTGTAAGATCAATGAGAGAAGTTACGCTGATGCAATAGCTTGTATGACGGACCAGTTGAAACCAGTCTTTGCTAGTGTGTTGTGGGTGTACAGTGAGGCGACGATAAAGTGTGTGGTTGGTTTATGTTTTTCTTTAAAATACTATTGATAGATTCTAGTCATAGTGTTTAAGGGTTTCATGTCAACGAATGAAGTTTGTGTCAGTAGTAAATAATAGGCGGTTTTGTGGACAGTCGCTCAAACCCATAGGCGGTTTTGTGGACAGTCGCTCAAACCCTAAAAGACATTAGTTTCTCTCCTCGTATGCGTCTCTGCATTCTTAAAAATTGTAATTTTGCTACATAAACTCTCTTCCTAACAGGCTTTACACCGCAAGAAATGCTCGTTTGCAATGTCCTGCTCATCTTTGTAACATAAACGATGTCATTTTAGCTTGTAAGCTCTGACATCATGCGTCTTCGCAGGCTAAAAGTGGACATTTTACTCTATAAATCCTTCATGCAACTTGCAAGTCCTAAGTTTTATAAGTAAACTCTAAATCCAAACTGCATAATTTATGCAAACGTGAAAGATGTCAGCCTGCTACACGAAGCTTCAGCGCATGCATCTTTGTAACAAAACTTGCCATTTAGCAAGTAAGCTCTCATGCCCTGCGTCTTCGCAGGCTAAAAGTTGGCATTTTACTGTAGAAATGATCGTTCCATTTGTCTGCACAATTTAGAAAGAATTAATCTTACCATCGCTCCATACGCCTCAGCAGTCTAAAATGTATAATTTTACTGTAGGAACCTCCACTCAAGCTGTCTTTCCAACCTACATGAATAAATTTTATTATAAAAACCTTTGTCTCATACATCTGTGTAGCTTTCAAAAGATCAATATTACCATGTAAACCAGCTTTTCAACCTAAAAACCTTCGACTCATCCGTTTTGCTCTCTTAAAATTGACAGCTATTGTAAAAACCACAGCTTCAGCCGTCTTTACAAAGTAGAACAATGTAATTCTAGTATGCAAGTCGTCATCGCACGAAGCAGGACGTTTTGGCGCCGCCGTTTTGGCGCGACCGTTTTGGCGCAGCCGTTTTGGCGCACGGCCGTTTTGGCGCACGGCCGTTTTGGCGCAGGTCATTATACATCGTATAATATATAATATGATACGAAGCCCGTATCGTATAATATATACTTTGATGTCTACCGCTGTATTTATCATTCCGGATTCACATCGGATGTACGAAGTCGCACCCGATCAAATGTATGGTCTGTCTACGAGAGGACACTGAGTGGAGGGGATCGTACGAACAACTATGTGGAAGCAGCACATCGAAGGTTACAAGCTGAATTCGGAATGGATCATCCAACCATTTGGAAGTTTATCGATGGTTCAAAAAGGGCGCGACCTCGTTTACGAACAATTCGTTCGCGGTGACCAGCCGCCTGTAAAAAGCAGAAAATAGGTCGCAGCTGATGTCAGGAACAGGACAATCGTTGACAGTTACAGAGAACGTAACATCATCGAGTAGGCTACCTTAGAAGAATAGCGCATAATTTTTTGATGGACTCCTGAGGAGCCAATGAATTGTTCAACTTTCTAAAAGGTAGCGCATTAGCAGTTTTGAACAGTATCAGCTTTGAACATTTCTTTCAAGCGTTGATATACTGGGTTTATACGTTGTTGAACATATGCAATAAAAATGACTAAACATTTCTTGCCTACTGTTATGTACCACGTTTATTTTCTGCGCCAAAACGTCCTGCGCCAAAACGGCCGTGCGCCAAAACGTCCTGCGCCAAAACGTCCTGCGCCAAAACGGCGGCGCCAAAACGTCCTGCGCCAAAACGGCGGCGCCAAAACGTCACGTACCGTCATCGTATGCGTGTCTTCAACTTAGACGTTACAATTTTAGTGTAGAACCAAACATTTAGAGGTTTTTCCACCATAGAAAGTTGGGCTTTTATCCTCATAGCATGCGTCTCAACCGTCTTCACGGATTAAAATTCGTAAGCGTCCTACTAAAACTCTCATTCTACATGTCTTTGAAACCTGAAAAGTCTTAAGTTTAGCGTACAAATCTTCCTAGCGCACGTCTCAGTAATCTAAGTTTTAAAATTTTTACTGCACAAGTTGGTATTTCATACATGATAAGAATTGTGAAATCAGAATTTAGTGTATAAGGGGAAAACTTTGCGACGTTTCACCCTAAGAGTTGTAATTGAACTATATAATTCAACGTCTCATGCAAACTAACATTCGTAAGCCTCCTACTGCACAAGTCTTTGAAAACTTACAAGTCTTAAGTTTAGCGTACAAATCTTCCTCGCTGGCGTCTTTTTTCATGGTACATGTTGAAATTTTACAGTACAAGTTAATATTTGTTGCAACTTAGGAACTGAAAATTTAGAATTTAGTGTACAATGGTTCAAACTATGCTATGGTTCACCATAATATTTGTAATTCTAATGTATAGTTCAGTATTTCAAACACCTTAGGAATATACAAGTCAGAAGGTTGATAGAGAAAACTTCAAACGAAGCGGTGTTTCATCATAACAGTTGTAACTTAATCATACAAGTCAATGGCTCATACACCTTAGGAGTGTGAAAGTTGTAGTTTTAGCGTCATAGCGTCCAAATCCATCATACAAATCATTATGCCTTCCATTTTAGCAACCTAAAAGCATAATTTTACTGTAGAAATCTCGCCCACGTCCACCCAACAGGTCTTTGCAATATAGAAAACCAAAAGTTTGGTGCTCATTCCATTTGCACATGCACATCTTAGGTTCATCGCATACGTCTTTGTAATCTACATTTTAAACTTTTAGTGCACACGTCAGCATTTCGGGTATCTTAGGAATGGAAAATGGTGATAAGTTGTGTGCTGTCTTACAAGTCCTGTGTTGAAATTGCATTGTGTCTGAGTTTTATGCAAAGTGCAGAGTTCAAAGACGTCTGGTCCGTCAGATGTAGTATAGTTCCATCCACCACCCCTTAGAACCCTTCTGCGGAATACAAGATGTGTCTAAAGTGCAGAGACCATTCCTTACAATAGATTTCAGTGTGTAAGGCAGAGTTCAAAAACGTGTGCGTGTTTGTGTGTGTGTGTGTGTGTGTGTGTGTGTTTGGTCTGATGTATGCTTAAAAGATATTAAAGTAGAGGGTTGAAGTTGATACATTTAACTTTTTTTCGACTAGCAAAGCACTTAAAATGGTATATTTTGAAAAGTTCGAGTGATGGAATTGGTGTGTAACATAGTTCTAACTAGGGTTTGCGCTATATGGAATGAAGCACATCGAGTAATTTTGTTGGAAGAGACATGTTTCAGATTGAAGCGTATGTGAAAAGCATCTAAAATGAAACGCGTACCCTAAAATAGAATACGTTAAAATACGTACGTACCTTTCAAAAAACAATACGCGTATGGCACGTATCATACACGATAATTTTATTTATGGTTTACTCGGCGACCCATAGCCTACGTATAATCTGACGTCAACAGTATGCGTCATTGAAACCAGTACTTCCGGTAGCGTTGCAGTAAATTTAATTCGATTCCGAGTCAGATTCTGGGAGTAGCAGTTCAGATTAGTGTACATTAAGTCAAGTAGCAGTTGTTCAGCTGTTCAACCTTTTGCTTAGAGTTGGACTTTAATTAATTATCTATACTGTGGACTGACTGACATTAGTGCATTAAGTGCAATGTATGCTGGATAAACATAGACCTACAACATAGCATTGCAGTAATTTACTACGCTGTATACTGGGTTGGGATTTTTTGCTTAAATTAAATTGAACATTCTTATAATGAGCAATGACGTGGTTAACGTATTTTTGTATTGTTTACGTACCCTAAAATAGGGTACGTTAAAAAACGTACGTACCTTTCAAAAAATAGAATACGTATGGTACGTACCCTCGAGCTTTGACGTAGGCCTATTTCGGATGCAAATAGGCCTAAAGACTACATTTAGGCCTACTTACTCGTCAATTCTTACCTTATTTCGTATTCATTGATTTTAAACAAGAATAAATTAGTTTGTATTTGTTTTTGTTCGGATGATCGATAGTCTACAGATGGTATCGATCACTGATGATTATTTTCTCTATTCAAACGCTTTGTGTAGGCCCTATATATACGATGTCGGTTAAAAAGAAGGCGCATGTTGCTTCTCTGCAGTGACAGATTCTATGTCATAGAAAGCTCATTAACCCACGGTATCAATTTAGGGCCAACTAGAAATACCGTTGCACGATAAACATTGTCTCAGTTGTTAATTAACATAAGCTCCATCCTTCCAAATGTCCAGGTAAAAATCGTTCGGCAGATCCATCAAATACACAGTAGACCTATCTCATTTTTAATTCCATCATCATCGTCATCATCACAGTTCTTGCTATGGCGTCACTCAACCTGTGCTCAGCAGCGCCTTACACAGTAGAAGGTTGGGGAAGAACATGAAAACAAGACTGCAGCCACATAGGCCTACGGCGCACCTTCTATTACATAGGCCTATAGGCTACAGCATATAGGCGCCGACTTTTGCTTTTGTCTCTGGGTGCCTTCCCCTCTCCCTTCCTCCCCTTCTCCTAACTTTTTTTAGGCGCGTTTATACGTAGGCGCACTATGCGCGCGCCTAGGGCCTCCAAATCTCGGAGGGCCCCCAAACGAATGAAGATTTTTTAAATAATAAAATGTAACATTAAATCAAATAACTTCACATCCCTTGAAATAGGCCTAGCTTCTATCAGAAATCATAATTACAGGGTTAATAACACTCACAAAAACGGCTTCAAGTTCAACTTCGTGGGTTTTTGCACATGATTGGCTAAACACCACCAGAGTTTCAGACTCTCAGTCTCATGGGCGGCGATCCGGGGAGATCGAGGGGTACAAGACCCAGGAGGACACGGTTCCGGTCCGCTATTCCGGGGGTCCGCTATTCCGGGGATCCGTCAAAATATACATACATACATATATACATTCACAAGTACATACACAAATACATACATGTGATACATACATACATAAATACACACAAACATATGTATATACATACTTGTATATACATACATACATACATACATACACGTATGTACATACATGCATACATACATATACACGTACATACTTACATACATGTATGTACATACATATATCCATACATATATTTATGTATATATATACATGTATGAACATACGCACATACATACATACATATATACATACTTGCATATGTACATACATAGATACATGCATGTACACACATACATGTATGTATATACATGTACGTGTACACGTACATACATACATGTATGTACATTCAAGTGCTGCAATCTGTTAAAGCTATGAGTGTCCTCATACATACAAGCATGTATGTACATACATACATGAATACATACACACGTACATACACACATAGTTACATGTACGCACATACATACATACATACATACATACACACGTACATACATACATGTATCTACATACATACAAACACGCCTACATACATACATGTATCTACATTCATACATGTATGAACATATATACATACATACATGTCTAGACACATGTGTGTATATACATACATACACACATACACACACGTTCATACATAAATGTATGTATATACATGTATGTATGAACATGTATGTTTGTACATACATACATGTATGTACATATATACATACATACATGTGTGTACAAACATACATACATGTATGTACAAACATACAAACATAGATACATGTACATAGTATACATGTACGAACATAGATACATACTTACATACATTCATACATACATACATACATACATACATACATATATGCATGTATGCATTTATGTATGTATGTATGTATTCATGCATGCATTCATGTATTTATGTATCCATGCATGTATGCATGTATGTTTGTACGTGTGTATCTATGTATGTATGTACGGGTGTATGTATGTATGTATGTACTTGTGTATGTACGTATGTATGTGTGTATGTACCTACATGTATGTATGCACATACATGTATCCACGTGCATGCATGTAAATATGTATGTACGTGTGTATTTATGTATATTTGTATGTACATGTATCTATAATACATACATGTATATATGCCTGCATGTTTGTATGTACGTGTGTATGTGTACATATGTATGTATATACATGTATGTATGTATGTATGTATGTATGTATATGTATATATGTATGTACGTGTGTATGTGTGTACATATGTAAGTATATACATGTATGTATGTATGTATGTATGTACATACATGTATGTATGCATATATGTATTTATTTACATGCATGTGTGTATGTATGCACGTGCGTGTGTATGTGTGTACATATGTATGTACTTACATGTATCTGTGTATGTACGTGTGTATGTATATACATATGTATGTATGTATGTGAATACATATAAGTACGTATGTATTCATGTATATGTACATGTATATATGTACGTGTGTATGTGTGCATTTATGTACTTACATACATGTATGTACATAATTGTATGTATGTATGTATGTGTATGTATGTATGTATATGTATGTATGTATGTATGCATGCATGTATGTATGTATGCACTTGTGTATGTATCTATGTAAGTATGTATCAATGTATGTATTTATGTATGTATGTTGTATGTATGTATATTCCGGCTAATCCCCGGAATAGCGGACCCCCGGAATAGCGGACCCCCGTAATAGTGGGCCCCGGAATAGCGGACCCCCGGAATAGTGGGCCGGTACCGGAGGACACAGTATTCAGTTGTCCCTCTCACATTTTGAAGAAACACCTAAAAAGCAGAGGCGGCGCTACACCAGGGCGCGTCAGGGCATATGCCCTGGTAAAAAAGCCTTTGCCCTGGTCTATGCCCTGCCAGAATTTTTACCTTTTCCAGAATTTGTTCAGGCATATTTTTTTATATCCTGAGAGAAATATTTAAATAATTATGTTCTCTGTAATTCGCTGTAGAGTGAATTAAATGTAAAGTCCCACTTTAAACGAATGCACTATTCCAGTTATATCTGCGCAGTCAGAGCACTCATTCAGTTGCCTCTAGCTAGGCCTAATAAATACACACTTGAGAACTACAATGCTCGATAATCAGAATGTCAGATTTAGCAGTTTTGTCGATTTGGGGACGTTTCGTCCCAGGACGATTCGTCCCGGACGATTCGTCCCAGGACGATTCGTCCCCGGACGTTTCGTCCCAGGACGATTCGTCCCAGGACGATTCGTCATAGGATAAAACTCAACTCGGGTCTATTCGTCACGGACTGTTCGTCACGATGGTTGTGTAATTGGGTTTATTATCAAAGGGGCGAAAATCAAAAGGGCGAGATCAAAAGGGCGAAATCAAAAGGGCGAAAATCAATAAAGCGAATGATAAATAAGGCGCATGATCAAAAGGGCGAAAAGCAAAAGGGCGCATGTTTAAAAGGGCGAATGTAAATAAAGAGCATGTTTACGAAGATAAGTGCGAAATGTATGAAAGCGCACCTTTATAGGCCATAGACTCATTGGAAATATGCATTAGTGGAGTTTTATCCTCTGACAATCTATCGTATTAGTCTTTTTTAGTCTTTTGTTGACTGTTAACATTAGTGGAGTTTTATCCTCTGACAATCTATCGTATTAGTCTTTTTTCGGTTGTCACAATCGATCTTTTGTTGACTTTTAACATTAGTGGAGTTTTATCCTCTGACAATCGATGTTTTGTTGAGTTTTAACATTAAAAATCCGTTTATTAGAAGACATCAAACAGTTTATAACTATTACAGAACAGTTCGCCAGGCAACAGTTTTTTCAACAGCTCAAAAGGGACAAGTCCCGCTAGGAGGGGACCCCATCATCACCAATCACAAATCACTAAACACAACGCGAACACAAAAATTAAGATTCACGAAATGATATCTGTCGCGGTCGACTCCTTCGATCGCAACGACGAACCAACGAAGGAACTATTAAAAGATCTTTAATTAAAAATAAAGTCGATTAAGTGTAAAGTAAGTCAACTCGTCTATCAAATATCACAATCGTAGACAGCACACAGGTTGGCTGGTCTCGATTGAACGTCATACGATCAATGTTTCAACGTTTACAAATCTTCGTCAAAAGGCCCTTAATGTACATCAGGTCTATCTTATATAGAGTTCTCCCGGATTCCAGAACGTTCTGTGACGTCACTGTACTTTTCCCTGGAAAGTCCTACTGAACACGTATATCCTTGTTGCATGCACCGAATTAATGTTGACAGCTTGCTGCAGAATTTTCCGTGCGTTGTAAACAAGCTTGTTGACGCGTCGGTTTTCTTCCCTTGATGCATGCACCCGCGTAGACCACGACATTCCCTCCGCCCTCAGATGATGACACGTCTTCAGCACCATCCCGAACGGGTCATCACGATCAAGCCGGGCCTCCAGACTCCATCTCGACACAGCATATACAAACAAAACAAAACACATCAGTTAGTCAATTTATCCACACAATTTGCGGGCTCGATCCTTGTGTGTCGGGCCATTCCCCCCCTTCACCATCCGAGTCACAACCGAGAGAGGAAATCAGCCACCGTGTTCTGACGTCCAGGACGATATCGAAAGTCCACGTTAAACTCTTGCAATGCTAACGCCCAACGAGTCAGTTTCGCACTCTTAGGGCTTGCATCTGTGAGATAAGACAAAGGATTATGATCTGAATAAATGATTATCTTTGATAAGAATATCCATGACTTGAATCGTTTAAGTGCCCAAATTACTGCGAAAGCCTCTCTCTCAATTGTAGACCAATGCATCTGTGTATCTGTAAGTTTAAGGCTAGCAAAAGCAATTGGTTTTTCTTGACCTTCTTCGGTCCACTGAAACAAGCAACACCCGACCGCGGTGGCACTTGCGTCAACACTTAAACCAAATTCCTTAGTGAAATCAATGGTATGCAACTGTGTAGCTTTACTGAGATCATCCTTTAACTTATCTAGTGCTTCTTGATGCTTTTGCTCCCAAGGCACCTTCGTAGGTATGTTATCTCGTGTCAAATCAGTTATTACCCGTGCTTTTTCAGCTAAAGCAGGTATAAAATTTCGAAAGTAACTGAAAAAACCCATAACCTTTCTAACTTCTTTCTTTGTTGTTGGAGGATGGATATCATTGATCGTAGCGATCTTACCTGGATCAGGTTCAATACAACCTGACCCTACTATATGGCCAACAAACTTTATTTTGTTTTGTGCAAAATTACATTTTCTTAAATTCAAAGTGAGTCCTGCTTCCTCAATAGTTTGCAAGAATTTCTCTAGATGTTCTAAATGGTCATTCCAATTCATTGAAACCACTGCCATATCATCGACGAATGGTTCGGTAAAACTTCGCACTGGATGTAAAACTTGGGTCATAGCACGAATAAAGGTATTGCTAGCGGACTTGAGTCCAAACGGCATTCTTGTGAACTCAAAAAGTCCTGCATCACATACGAATGCCGTAAGCCATCGATGTTCTTTCCGAACTGGAATTTGCCAATACCCCGATTTCGCGTCGAAAACACTAATAAACTTTGCCCGTCCCACCTTTTGTAAGACGTCAGCAATGTCTGGGGTCGGGTAACAATCACCTAGAGAATATTTGTTAACATGGCGATAATCAATTGCCAATCGAACGCCATTTTGACCTTTGGGTCCCTTTAAAACGCAAACTACCGGACTGGCCATTTCACTTTTCGATGGTCGAATGATGTCTAATGCCAACATTTCTTCTATCTGGCGTTGTACTTCAGGTTTAAGTAGCTCAGGTACCTTATATGCCCTTAAACGCTTAGGAGTGAAATCATGAGTTATCTTAATTTCATGTTCTAATACTGGACAATACCCAGGTTTATCCACAAATACTGCCGTGTGCCGATCCAAAACTTCAAAAAGTTGCTTCTGTTCCTCTTGCGAAAGATGCGCTATAATCAGAGGATCAATTCGCTTACTCGGGCTTATTTGTTCACGTTCTTCCTGATCTACAACCTCTACTATACCAAATTCTTCATCTTGATCAACAATTACTGAACAGCTATTGATCATCGCTTGTTCGAGTCGTTCATGGTATCGCTTGATCTTATTTGCGTGTAAATGTCTTTGTTTTCCCTCTATTTCTACTATATAAGAATATGGGGATTTAACCTTGACTACGGTAGCAGGTCCTTGCCATCGACTATAAAATTTAAAACTACCAAAATCTGGTGCTAATACTGCTACTTTATCTCCAACTTCGTATTTTCTGTCAGTACTACGCAAGTTATAATAATCTGCATACCGCTTGGTTTCTATATCACTATAGTAATCTGCATAAACTTTCGCGAATTCGAGGTTTTCCTTCAGTGATTGGAGATACTCTTCGGGTGATTTACCTAAGTTAAGAGGTACTTTTCGTTCGCCAGCCCACGATTCCTTCAACACACTAAGTGGACCCCGAGGAAGAGTTCCATAAACCATAGTGAATGGCGAAATATGAGTCGTGCCTGAAGGTTTTTCTCTAAGGCTCCACAGAACAAACGGTAACAATTGGTGCCATCCACGAGGATCAGATTGAGCAAGCTTAAAGATCATGGTTTTCAAGCTTTGGTTGCATCTTTCAACCAATCCAGCTGCCTCAGGATGTCCAGGGGTATTAAATCTGGGACTACAACCCATTCGCCGCAAGAATTCTTTCGTCAAACGACTGGTAAAGTTGGTACCACAATCAGAACTGATGATCCTTGGAATAGAAAAAGTTGTAAAAACTTGCAACAGAGCTTCACAAACTCCCTTTGCATTCAGCGATCTAAGAGGATACGCCATCGGCCAACGAGAAAATTTGTCCACCAGAACCAGAGCATAATTGTACTGGGGTTTCGATTTGTTGGATTCTCCAGTCACTACCATAGGGCCAATACAATCCATATTTAGATGGTTAAAACAGAGTTCATCCGCCCTCGGAATAGGAGTGATCGGGACTCGATCTGCCACTTTAACTGGAGTTCTTAGTTGACAAATTTGACAAGACGCACAATATTCGCGAATCCTCTCATCCATTCTTGGAAACCAAAAGTTTAATTTGATCCTAGCTCTCGTTGCCTTAAAAGCCATGTGCCCAGCACATGGGGCATCGTGTGCTACTCGCAAGACAACCTCGATTCTATCTTCCGGTAAACATAATTGATTAACCTTATGTCCCATAATTTCCCCTTTGTGGTACAGGAGGTTATTATCTATAAAGAAATTATTTTTATTCTGTCTCGCTTGTTGCCAGCAAGATATAAGATTGTGACAATTCTGTTGCTCACGCAATAAAGTATCATTATTCGCTACTCCCTCATCAGACTTGAACTCTGTTGACTCAACATCAAGAAAATTATCTGAATCATCAACTAGTTGCTCCTGAGAATATTCATTCACTTCTGACGGCAAGGATTCGTTGCTGTTACTTTTCTCGATATTAACTCCTAAGTTATCTTCTTCTGCCCCTTTATTTATTTGTACACATCGATCTACGCCAGCTACCATCACTACATATTGCGAACTATCCCTTAATAGGTCCACAACATGGGGTGTCAAAATAACCCGTTCATTTAGTTCAGGGACTGCAGCGAACATGACGCACAAAGATGGCGCAATGTTTGTCGTTCCTTCCATTGAATTAGCTAATTTCATTTGTAGGTATACTACATCTGCCTTACATCCTTCTCCCTGAAAACCAATTATATTAATCCGTTTAATCACGGGTAAGTTTAGTGACTCAATTAATTTCTTATCAATACAACAAATTTCTGCTCCTGAATCAGATAATGCTGGCTGAGAAGGGAGATCTTCAATCTGTACATTGATATACGACCTCTCGTGTAATCCATCAATACTATTCTCGTATACCCTTACAGCAGTTTCCAACCCTATTGGTTTAGAATTATCCAATAAATTCCCTTGCTTTACCTGTTCAGGTATCTCATGCAACACGTTGACCTTCTCAACAAATAAGTCGGTCACTTCTTCAGTTGGGTTCCCAGATATACAAGTACTCACCTTTTTAGAACTTGGTTTGGTCTGGCACTCCCTTGCCCTATGACCCTTCTGATGACATAGGAAACAGAGACCCTTTACCTTGGCCTCCTCCTGAGACACCCTCGCACCTATCTTGGCTTCACCCCTTAATTCCGGTTTGGGAGACTTGGGTTGAGCTGTCTGGTTATTGACTTGAACATGAGGTTGACCTCTCGTCCAATTGTTATACTTCGGTGTCGGATGACTACGGCATACTAAGTCATTCCCACCATCATGCGACGCTACATAAATGTCAGCCGCATTAGCTATGTCTTCACAGCTCAACCACTCCTCTTTTTCTTGGGCCAAGATATAATCTAAACAAGCCTTCGACAAGGACTCCTTAAGCCGATCCGCAACCAATAAACTTACAAGTTTATCAAACTCATCAGTTATCTTTCTACTTTTCAAATAATACATAAGAGCCACACGCAATTTGGATGAATAGATCGTAAATGATTCGTCCGATGCTTTGTGCAACGACCAAAATCGGGCTCTAAGATTTGAAGGGCTTATCTTAAACTCCCTTAGCAAAAACTCCTTCAGGAATTTGTAGTCATGGAGCTGTGCCTCAGTAAGGCGCATGGTTAATGCCTTAGCTCTTTCACTTAAAATGGCTAGCAATAATTTTGCTCTAACATCTTCATCCACCTCATACACATTAAACAAACCATCCAAGTGATCAAAGAAACCTGGAATTTCTATAGGGTCGGAAGGAAATTTCCAAAGAATATTCTTGAGGGCATCACTATAACGCTTAGTACGACTTGCTAAAGAATCTCTAACATTTCGTTCTTCCTGCTTTTCCTTCCTCTCCCTTTCTTCTTTCTCTTTCCGTTCCTTCTTTTCTCTTTCTTCTTTCTCTTTCCGTTCCTTCTTTTCTTCCTCTCTCCTCTTTTCCTCCCTTTCTTCCTTCTCATTCCGTTCCTCCCTCTCTCTTTCTTCCTTCTCCTTCCGTTCCTCCCTTTCTCTTTCTTCCTTCTCCCTTTGTTCTTTCTTTTCTCTTTCTTCCTTCTCCTTCCGTTCCTCCCTTTCTCTTTCTTCCTTCTCCCTTTGTTCTTTCTTTTCTCTTTCTTCCTTCTCCTTCCGTTCCTCCCTTTCTCTTTCTTCCTTCTCCCTTTGTTCTTTCTTTTCCTCCTCTCTCCTCTTTTCCTCCCTTTCTTCCTTCTCCTTCCGTTCCTCCCTTTGTTCTTCATATTTACGGATTTCGAACTCCAGACGGCGCTTCTGCAGCTCGTAATCCACTCCTGTTGGAGATATTGGACTACCCTTAAATTCCTCTTCCTCTTTTCCAATCTCCATGGCCCATTCTTCCATTAATTGATTTCGATCCCATGACATAACATCATCTTCGTCCCTTCCTGCCTTCATAAGATACACCCTAAGGCGCTCAGACGACATTTTGCGAATATTCGCTTGCATCTCTATTGTCAACGCTTCCATTTTTACAAACAGTCAGTCAACAACAATCAACAAAAAAAACAGACACCACGCGGCAAACCCGCCACACAAAAGGAAAATTCCACAACCCAAAGTGCAACTATGCAGTATCCAAAGAAGTACACTCGCCAAGTACGCAAAAACTATACAAGCTCACGCAAGTCTGGCCTCGATCACAACAATGGATCAAATTTCAAAGAAATAATCAGCAGATATTGAAAGAGAAATAATGGCTGCCTCCCACTCGGCTGCAACTCCACTCTCTTTTCTCCTTCTCAGCCACGACAACACCTAGGATCTTACCCGTATGTTGACTGCTGTCTTCTGCTGTCTCAGCCGAACGACGCACTTCGTCCGTCCGACTGTCGTATGCCGATTCACCCGTCTCCCACGGTAGAAAGGCGTCTCGATCCGCTCGCTGTCTGGAACAGACCGTCTCTTGATCCTCCGGGTTGACTCCTTCCTCCGTCGGCTCGCGTCTTCTTCACCGGATCCAACACCGATGATCCCGCTTCTGACACCAATAATGTCGCGGTCGACTCCTTCGATCGCAACGACGAACCAACGAAGGAACTATTAAAAGATCTTTAATTAAAAATAAAGTCGATTAAGTGTAAAGTAAGTCAACTCGTCTATCAAATATCACAATCGTAGACAGCACACAGGTTGGCTGGTCTCGATTGAACGTCATACGATCAATGTTTCAACGTTTACAAATCTTCGTCAAAAGGCCCTTAATGTACATCAGGTCTATCTTATATAGAGTTCTCCCGGATTCCAGAACGTTCTGTGACGTCACTGTACTTTTCCCTGGAAAGTCCTACTGAACACGTATATCCTTGTTGCATGCACCGAATTAATGTTGACAGCTTGCTGCAGAATTTTCCGTGCGTTGTAAACAAGCTTGTTGACGCGTCGGTTTTCTTCCCTTGATGCATGCACCCGCGTAGACCACGACAATATCCTCGGACGATTCGTCCTGGGACGAATCGTCCGGGACGAATCGTCCGGGAACGAAACGTCCGCATACCGTTTTGTCGATGCGTTTTGTCGATGCCTCCTGCCAGAGCCCGTTCATTGGATTTTGGAAAAGTTGTGGACAAATTTGTATCTGTGTATCCACATTGCTGCGTACCATAGCCTAGGCGCCAACTTTTATTTTTGTCTCTGGGTGCATGGGTCCTCCCTCCCTTCCATTCCGCTCCCCTTCAGTGAGTCTTGGCGAATTTTTCAGGAAAGAAAATTGTTTTCTTGTCAAGAGTTACAAGGTTAAAAGAAGTATTGGAATCAGTGGCGTGCAGCGGTTCTTTGATGCCCGGGACCAACCCCTTCATTGGATGCCCCTAAATTGTTCTTTCCCTAATTCATTCCCCTCCCCTCCCACTGCACTGTGCTCAGTGTGCAGTCCCCTCTCCCTTTGTTTGATTAAATCCTTACAAAATAGACAATAAAATTACTTGCTGTTGCGTCTTGCCGAAAAAATTCTAACAGACGACGCTAACCTAATTAAACCTATGAACGATAATACAATCATAACACTGCCGTAAGTGCCGTTGTCAACCGCTGATTTCATAACACGCTAAAATGGTTCGCAATGCATTAGATACTATTATTAGTACTTAAACTACGGCATACGATTCAAATGATACGAAATTAGTCCGTCAATACAAGCGCAAGAGATGTAACTGGGCCAACGCCAACCGTTGGATGCCCCCGACTGGATGCCCGGGGCCGTCGCACCCTCCGCACCCTCCTCTGCACGCCACTGATTGGAATAATTTATTCATTTACGTACGGTCTGTGACTATATATCATGCAATGTTTGGTATTTGTGTTGTAGTTGTACTTCTCAAGTTGTGAGATTACTTAGTTGGAAAAAATGTGAATTTAAGGTCCGAATTCTTCTGAACTGAACTTTCTCTCTGGGTGCATTCTCACCCAAGGATCCCAAGGAGTCGGCGCCTATGCTGCATACACCTTCATGACAGTATAGACCGAACTGTTGTCTGATTGTTTTTCATATGACACTAGTTAGGCCTACTTGAGCATTTGCGTTGACAATAACTGACTCGGTGGCTATATATTTGTTGCACTTTTTTGCTTTGGAAAAGTTTTGTGCATGATACCCAAAAGAGGATTTTGTAATATATAATTTCGTTTAAATTATGAATCAAAGTTGACAAACCGCAACTTCTTACAGAAAGAGTAATGCTTCACTAAATTCACTGAAATATTGAAATTTGCTTTACAAACGTCAAAAAGCGTTCAGTTTCCGGGGGCTTCGCCCATCTGACCTCCTGATTATAGGCAACTATAATAGTGCATCTATAACGAGTGCGGTGGCTCGATCTTATAATTATGGCCCCATCTAAGCTCGCGTTACCATGTGCACGCTCGCCATAAATCGCCCTCTGCACTGGTTACTTGTACGACTGTCCTGGCTATGCCCTGGTTACAAAAAGTGTCTGGCGCCGCCCCTGCTAAAAAGGTCAAACATTTTTCACCTCTTTTTTGACCAGATCAGGTAAAGTGTTCCGTGCCCCCCACCTGTCAAACATGATCGCCGCCCCTGCCCTATCTACACGTTCAGAAGGCCCCAAAAAATGTTCGCGCCTAGGGCCCCATTTCCTGTAAACTCGCCTCTGCCTTCCCGCTACCCTTAGATAGGCGATTTTTAGCGGATATTCGGAGAAAGTCCGCTGTTTTCATGTCATGGGTTACGAGGTTAGAGAAGATATTGGAAATCGGTGACGTTCGGACCTTCCAGTGTTATAAATTTATTATTTTAAATAATAAATAAATAATTTATTTATGTTCGGACTGTGACTGTGAGATCATGCAATGTTGGGTATTTTTTTGTAGTTGTACTTCTCAAGTTGCGAGATACATGCTTAGGTGTAAAAAATTTGAATTTGAATTTAAGGTCCGAATTCTTCTGGGTGCCAGGCACCCACTGAACTTTCTATCTGTGTACGACTGTCGTACGACTTTGTACGACTGTCCTGGCTATGCCCTGGTTACAAAAAGTGTCTGGCGCCGCCCCTGCTAAAAAGGTCAAACATTTTTCACCTCTTTTTTGACCAGATCAGGTAAAGTGTTCCGTGCCCCCCACCTGTCAAACATGATCGCCGCCACTGCTCAATCTACACGTTCAGAAGGCCCCAAAAAATGTTCGCGCCTAGGGCTCCCAAGAAGTCGGCGCCTATGGGCTACAGTCTAATGTTTCGAAATGTACCTTAATCAAATTTAGTTAAACATTTGAAAAACATCAGTGTGTAGGCCTACAAAGAAAAAGAAATAATTCTGAGCACAGAGTCAGTGGCGGCGATCTTGTCTGAGAGGTGGGGGGGGGACAAAGTCGGCCATGGTCTGGTCGATGACCTTTTTTAGGAATTCATGTCCACAAAAAACTTTCTAACTTTTTTTGGAATTCATCTCCACAAATCTTGGTGACTTTTCTACGAATTCATCTCCGAAAAAAGTTGATGACCTTTTTTTAGTCATTCACCTCTTTTTACTACTTTCTTCGGGTCTGCCGACAATAATGTCATAATGTCATTGCCTTTTTTTACGAGTTCGTCTACAAAATTGATTACCTTTATCTAAAAATTCATCCCTCAAAAATGTTAGCACTTTTTTTTACCAATTTCTTCTTCTTTCTGAGAATTTTCTGCTCAAAAGTAGAGTTTTTACCTCATCTGGTCAAAAAAGGCAGTGAAAACCCTCACGCGCAATTAGCCTACATTTGTTCGCCTTTTTTGGGGTTTCTTCAAAAAGTGGGGGGAACAAATGTATGGTGTGTCCCCCACTCTTAAAGGTGGGGGACTTGTCCCCTGTTCCTCCATGCTCACTGAGACCACTTTAACCACTGGCTGTAGTGGTAAAATTAGAGGTGAGTACACGCTACCGGTGAGCAATGGCGTCACTATAGGGCTGGTGTCACCCTCAAAAAATGTGATGACCTTTTTTAGGAATTCGTCGCAGAAAAATTGATGACCTTTTAGGAATTCTCAGAAAATTTCATGAATTTTTAGGAATTCGTCTCTGAAAAAGTTGATGAACTTTTTTATTTTTTTTAGTCATTCGCCCTCAAAGCCTCTCAAAACCTTTCTTTTTTCTGGAAATTTCATTGGTCAGTGGCTATAAGGTCTCTATCTAGAGAGGTAAGTACACGCTGTATACCCGCGTATACCCTCGACTCAGCCCTGGAAGTAAGTGATAAAACGTTAAAGAAATCGTCTAGATCTAATAATTGCACTAGTGATGTTTTGGCACTGATGCTGACGTTTAAAAGGTAAAAAAGATATTAAAAATTCCAAAGAATTTTACACAACAATAGGTAGTAGGCAGGACATCAGGTAGGTCAAGAATAAAATAGGCAGGTCTTAAGGCAGGCCAAGAGTAGGCCTAAAATAGGAAGGTCAAATGACCTGCCGCGACCCATGGTAGTGCCGCCACTGGTTACAGCGAACAAGAGTAGGCACACTATACAGTGTATACACCAGTATTACACCTGCAGTAACCATAGGTGAGTTTTAGCGGATTTTCGGAGAAAGAAAATTGTTTCCTTGTCAAAGGTTACGAGGTTAGAAAAAGTATTGAAAATCGGTGACGACGTTCCAGTTTTGTTATTTATTTTTTAAATAATAATAAATAAATAATTTATTTATGTACGGGCTGTGACTGTAAGGTCATGCAATGCTGGGTATTTGTGTTGCGGTTGTACTTCTCAAGTTGTGAGATTACTGCTTAGCTGTAAAAAATTTAAATTTAAGGCCCGAATTCTAGACCACTGAACTTTCTCTCTGAGTGCATTGGCACCCAAGGCTCCCAAGGAGTTGCGCCCATGGAAATACTCTTGCATGAAGAACATAAATATCTTGAAAGACGCGGTTCGATATCCGCAAGCTTCATCCAGGTCGACATAACGTTCCACTCCCTAGGGGCAGCAGTAAAATGAGAAGTAGATTTCAGGCCTAAAATTCTGAACACTATTTGTAGGCCTATTAACAGTAGCACCATGTATGCAGGCCTAAAATCTTAACTCAATGTAACTGTGTAGTCTTATACAACATAGTAAGTACACTACAGTGCAATGAAAAACAATACAATAGTGTGATAGTGTTCCTCTTATAAAGTGTATAATTATGAGCACTTTGAAGCCGGGAAAATAGCTTCTGTGATTTGTATGGTTCTACTTATAATGGATCAATAATGTTAAGCCCGTCGGTGTCTAATTGTGCAATTCTGAAGCTGTCCAATTATTGCACATACTTTGACGAGCTTCCGGGCGTTACCTGAGATCTGTCTGAGGTAGTTACGGGTTCTTCCGCAGCCTTTCTCAATGCTGAAGATCACGCTTTGTTTGCCCGTGCGGTTGACTCTGTTTTTCAATTTAAACGCAGCCGTTTTCTCGATTCAGGTGTGACTCATGTAGCACGTAATGCTAAGATTGTTATGCGCATTGGATTCAAGGATGCACACTTATATCCAGACTTGTTGTCCTCGAGACCAAGGTCTTGGTCTCGAGTGCACTCGAGTTCGTTTTTAAAAGTCTTGGTCTTGGTCTTGGTCTTGAGACCAAAAGTCCTGGTCTTGGTCTTGAGGTTCAAGGTCTTGGTCTTGGTCTTGAGGTTCAAAGTCTTGGTCTTGGTCTTGCAAGACCCAGACCAAGACCTGCTGTCAACATGAACAGCAATTTAACAAAACTCAAGAATTTAAAATTTTATCAAGCCTGTTTGCATCATAGCCTACGACAAATACCCATGGACGGATGCAGGTCTTGTTGGTCAGGAAAACCCGTCGGCAGCAGCAACTAAGTTATGCTGTGTCTGGAAGCCCTGCCGAGATTTTTTCTTAAGTCTGAAAAACCACGGGGGGATTTCAAAAAGGCTCACGATTTAAATTTACATTTACACCCAGTGCTTGCATGAAAAGCTACTGTGTTCCAGCGACTTCAGCACCTGTAGAACGTATTTTTTTACATGGCGGAATTTTTATGAGGCCCCACAAGGCACATCTTGGTCTGAACATTCTGAGCGAATTGGTTTTTTATAAAATATAAAAGGCATTTGGAATAAAATTTTGCACGAAGGACTTTTGTAAATACGAATTTGGAATTCTCTGCAGTCTGCATTTAAAGTTAATTTTCCTGAATAAAACAAAAGACTCACGTTTTCATTAAAATAGCGAGTAGCCCGACTTGACAATTTTTATGTAAGGAAAAGAAGTCTAGGACTGAATGTGATTTTGTGGGTCTCGGTCTTGGTCTTGAGGTTCAAAGTCTTGGTCTTGAGGTTCAAAGTCTTGGTCTTGGTCTTGGTCTCGAGGTTCAAAGTCTTGGTTTTGGTCTTGAGGTTTAAGGTCTTGACAACAAGACTGCTTATATCGAAAACGATAAACCAATAATATTTGCAGTTTTGTCATAAAGATCAACTACTTAATGCCTCACCTTGTCACCTTGTGCTGTCAACTCCTGGAGCTCTAGCGATCGCCACGATACACATTTTCACTTAATGCCTAGTTCGTATATAATTATAACTCTTTTCCCAAGAGCCCCTTTTTTGAGTGTTGTCCTCAAATGATGCACCCATATTTTCCTGGAATAGTTTTCTCCGTGGGCTCTTTCTGTGTTCGCGCTTGGATTTCTCTTTTGGCAAGCGACAGAACTTAATGTGGAGGTAGGTATGCATATCGACTTTGCTTTGAAGAAACCATCGATGATGACTTGGGCAAATGAGCATATTTAAGCTCAATCAGCATTACTAAAGTGGAGCTACATGTATAGATGTTCTTGGATTCAAATCTTCGTTTATTCTACAGGATGTCATACAGTACCGCCGGCTCTAGAGAATTGGTGTTAGCTTCATTAACGGTTCGCTCCCGCGCGATTAACGCTACTTTAGAGCTTCAGGTCGAGAGGGATTGACGCTCTCTGGAGCTAGAAACGGTCTCTAGCTGAGCTCGATTCTCTCTTCAATGGAGATGGGCTAATGACATGGACGGAGCTAACACGCCACAGGGAACGGGTCGTTATGGATTTAAGATTGTCATCACGTCTGCAGTTTCTCATTAAGTCGCGCTGCATGGTCATCCAACCTTACGCTCATCAGCTTGCGAGGTACATGAACATGTACAGCAATCCCACATGAAATGATTGTCCTAATAATATTTTAACTAGTGTGGTTGATAGTAATTTACAGTAGTATACAGGTAGCTGCTTTATTGCGTACATGTAGTTTGAGAACCTGCGCGAGTGCAAGTAATAGTTTCATAAACTATTTGAGGAGAAAATTAGGAGAACTGATCATAGCATAAACTATTGACATGTCTGGTTTAAAGCGTTTCTCTGTGGATGAAGGGCATCTTATTATGCGACTAAATCTGGCTGGGGAAAAGTGTAATTTAATAGCCAGCAAGGTAAACAGTCACCGAAATGCTCCACCCTCCCTCGCTCACTCCCCCTCAACTTCAATATCTCTCCTTTTGTCCTTTTCTCTGTTTGTGTGTCTCTCTGTTTCTCTACGTCTGCCTGTCTGTCTTGTCTGTGTCTCTTGTAGTGTGTGTGTCTCTCTCTCTCTCTCTCTCTCTCTCTCTCTCTTTCTCTCTCTCTCTCTCTCTCTCTCTCTCTCTCTCTCTCTCTCTCTCTCTCTCTCTCTCTCTCTCTCAGGTATCTGGTTCTCCTTCTAAAGACCACGTGAAAAGCCAACCTCCAGCTACCCCACCTGGGATTTCTGGTTGGGTAATATCATCTTCTCGGCCATGAAGAAGTTAACAAACCAAATGAAACATTCGTTTTCAATTTGATTTCTGTGACTTCTTTATGATCCCTAGACAAGAAGAGAACACGGGAGGAAAAACAGAGGACCTCTCTTCGTCTCTCCTTCCCTCTTTCCTTCACGCTCTCAAGTCTCAACCCGTAAGGGAGCAACGCAGAACCGTTAAACAATTATTATCGCAGATATTATCACCTTTATGACTCCACGGTGACGACAGATAACGATGCATAGGTCTTTGAATGCGGGCTCATGTGTCTTACATGTATGTACATGCATATATGTATACAACTATACATGGGTAAAATAATCTCCGCCTTCCCTCTCTCTCTCCCCTCTACTTTAATCTCTCTCATTTTGCCTCTGTCTCTGTCTGTGTGTCTCTCTCTCTGTGTCTGTATGTCTGTTTTTGTCTATCTGTCTGTCTGTATCTCTCTCTCTCTCTCTCTCTCTCTCTCTCTCTCTCTCTCTCTCTCTCTCTCTCTCTCTCTCTCTCTCTCTCTCTGTCTCTCTCTCTGTCTCTGTCTCTCTCTGTCTCTGTCTCTCTCTCTCTCTGTCTGTCTCTCTCTCTGTCTCTCTGTCTCTCTGTCTCTCTGTCTCTCTCTCTCTCTCTCTCTCTCTCTCTCTCTCTCTCTCTCTCTCTCTCTCTCTCTCTCTCTCTCTCTCTCTCTCCGTCTAAAGACAACGGATAAAGCCAACCTCCAGCTACCCCACCGGGGATTTCTGGTTGGGTAGCCGTCCGACAACTTACATGTACCTGTCTCTCCTTCACGTCTCACCCCCTCCCCCACTAGGGGCCAACGGGACAGAGAACCACTAGACAATTTTAGCAGATAATATCATCTTCTCGGTGATAAAGAAGTTACACAAACCAAATCAAACATTCGCTTTCAATTTGATTACTGTTACTTCTTTATGGCCTGTCGATCGGGACGATGTGATATCTAGACAAGGAAGAGAACACGGGAGGAAAACAGAGGACCTCATTCTTCCGAGCGCCAGCCTGGCTGACAACAGCAACACAGTGCAATCTCTTGAAATGCAGGCTGTCATACTTGCATATAGCAAATTAACGTATTAAGAGCAAATCGCTGTGCAGTTATCTGCACCGGCACTAGCTGCAACAGCATTACCTTCACGAAGACCCACAGCAGCTGCACCTACATCTACACATGTTGCAACAACGCTGACCGTACTAACACTACATGAGCTTGCTAAACCAACACTGTCCGAACCAGTACTATCTGAACCAATACCTGATGCACCAACACCTACACCTGTTACACTAACACCTTCTGCACCAACACCTGATGCACCAACACCTGCTGCACCAACATCCACTGCACTTACGCCTGCTGCACAGACACCTGATGCACCAACACCTTCTGCACCAACACCCGATGCACCAACACCTGTTGCACCAACATGCACTGCACTTACACCTGTTGCACTTACACCTGCTGCGCCAAAACCTGCAACACCAACACCTGTTGCAAAGACACCTGGTGCACCAACACCTGCTACACCAACACCTGATGTACCAATACCTGCTGGACAAACAGAGGCTGCACCTAATTCGGTCAATATCAGCGGCATCGATTTTCTTGCACCTGGCACCCTATGTCAGTTGCCCCAATCCCTCGGTTGCAGTCGACACTCATTGGTCCTAATGATCCGTTATAATACTTGATCTACCAAACCCCATAGATCATAGATAAATGGTAGTCACCAATAATTGATCCACGCCATCCTTTATTGAACTGGACTTCCTGTGACACGCGGTTTTGCCAACATCAGCCACACAGCTACGATAATCTACTAACTCGAATTAAAATACAAGAGTTTGAAATTGCTCAACTGAAACGGCAACAATCTGAGGCAATAAAGCGCATTGAAGTCCTGGAAACGGCCTCAAACTATGCGGCAACGTACGTCTTTGCAAAGATCTACTGTGAGTCGTCGAGCACAAGAAATATTTAATAACTAGTGTATTTGCCCGTCATATTATGACGGCAGTGTAGGTTTATATAATTATGTCGTTGGTTAAAATGCTCTAATCGCCGTCGTCAAGACGGCAGTGCTGACGTCACAAACGGTTTCTGTTTCACAATAGAACAGAAACCGTTTGTGACATAGCGTTTATCGACGGACGGACACTATATGGATATTATTTGTATATTTGATAATAAGGATCTGCTGAGGGTGAAATCGTCATTGTTCGTAGTCGGACGACCGCTTACATCAGACATAATTTATGCAAGGAGCTCGTTTCCGATTTCTACGAAAACGAACCGACTCTCGACTATAGCGTAGACACTCTTAGGGCAATAAACGAGAGTAAACGTTGCTGTGATGCGCCAAGATTGTGGAAGTGTGCAGTTTTGGAACTTTTTAGTCTAGGGGAATTGACAGGTCGATCTTCCACGGGAAGCGTAGCGATTGCGCCAGACAAATGTGTAATTCTGAATTACGTTATTATGTTTGGAACAAGTCTGAAGAAACCGTAGCCTAATCGTAATCTCGAAATTTCTACAGCGCCCACAAAATCCAAGTCGCGGGAACCAGCTTATTCACAGGCGCTCAATCAAATCAGAATCGTTAGGCAGGGTGGATTGGTGAAATCAGTTCCAGGTCAAGATCCAAAGGGTTAGTCAGGCAGACAGTCAGACGGCTAAGGAGGGTGGTACTTGGGGTCGAAACGGCGAGTGAGGTAAGGGGAAGAGGATGAATCAGGATAAGACTTGTGAAATAGCAATGTTTTCAGTTTTGAATGGAAGACCTGGGGAGAGATAGCAAGAGGTGAGATGTCTGGCTCGATGTAGGATTGTGTTTTTATTCATTGATTTTATTGCAAATACACGTCTGGATTTAATTAAACCAAATTATTGGTATTATCATTGGTATTTCTTAGGAAACCCTAATCCACCATTTTGAAATTCATTTTGGGGTGTTCCCCTGGACCGATTTTGTCCGATTTTGGATATGTTATTCAGCAATTTTTCTGAGCAGGAAACCGTTTAAAAAGCTTCTGAAGCAATTTTTCCCAGGTCCAACTTTAAATTGCTTGGACTATATATAGGCTACGCATATACTCATATGTCGGTTCTAGGGTGAATGCGAAACAGATGCTTGGTCATTACCTCATTACATTCATCATGGTTGCGGATGGACCCTTATCTCCTCGGCCGCTGGTGCCTATGTGTTCGTCAGGTTCTCGCTCTAGTCTTACGAGGGAGGGGGCCCAGGTGGTGTTAGTCCGAAGGGGCGCCGTAACAAAAGCGCGCAGGACAAAAGCGCGCCGACAAAAGCGCGCCGACAAAAGCGCGCCGACATATGCGCGCATGGAAAACAACCCCGACAAATGCGCGCACGACAAAAGCGCGCAAAACTAGAAAATTAATTTAGAAATTTAGGAAATTAATTGTTTGTTAATGGTCAATAACGTACAGCCTAACTAACTTCATAGGTAGGCATCAGAAGTAGGTGAATATGAAAATCGTCTGCAAGTTAAGATGATGTTAACTTTAAGCTTCGTTCCTTTTGCCGATGTTCCGGCTGCGTTCGACGATTTAGTTGAAAGCTGTCCTCCTGAAATGGCACCGTTAGCGGATTACTGGGAAGATACATACATTGGCAGACAGCGAAGGGGTCGACGAGCAAATCCAAGGTTCGCGTTGCAGCTGTGGAACGTACGCGATCGTGTTGTAGACAACCTGCCACGCACGAACAATTCAGTGGAAGCCTGGCATCGCTCTTTCCAACAGACCGTCGATTGTCACCATCCGTCTGTTTATAAACTTGTGGACCACTTCCGACAAGAACAAGACCATTGCGAATTGAAGATCGCGAGGTATCGTTCGGGATTCCGACATCCGGAGGCATCAAAGTGTAAATACGTTCGTTTAAATCGACGTTTGCAGGCTTTGGTTCCAACATATGGAACAGTTCCACTGGACGAGTACTTGCGTGGGGTCGCACAAAACGTTGACTTATAAACTGGTTTTATTTTACAAATAAATAACATTACACGGTTATTTCTAGTATATTTAGTATACGCCTGCTATCAAACGTCTAGTTTCCGTTACACGATTATTTCTAGTATATTTTACACGGTTACTTCTAGTATATTTAGTATAGTTTCTCCTATTAAACTGCTATCAAGCAACTAATGTTTTTAATTGTGTAGTCAGACAACTAACGTTTTCATAATGTCTAGTCCTGCGCGCTTATGTCGGCGCGCATTTGTCCTGCGCGCTTTTGTTACCGCGCGCATTTGTCGGCGCGCTTTTGTCGGCGCGCTTTTGTCCTGCGCGCTTTTGTCGGGTTACCGTCCGAAGGTATTATGTATACACAATTACACATTCAGTATAGACCGAACAAAGTCAGACACTCGCTTAAAGCCCTAGGTTTTAGGTTTGGCGGTTTCCCTCGTAGAATGAAGTGACCAACGACTGTAGGCGGTTCAAGTAAGCATCTGTCGGCCAATGGGCGTTGATTTCATTTTGGTTTACACATCTTACAAGCATAGGCTGCTGAATTTAATTATATGCATAGCCTAGGCAACATCGTCCGCTTTGTGGAATGGAGGCGAGGCGCAGGGACGGTCGGTCGATCGGTGGTAGCCCCCACCCTAGGCCCTTCACCCTCCCTCTGGCCCTCTAGCGGTCGGACGGATGGATGGAGATGCATCGCTAGGGCAGACTAGACCCGACAGGGCATACCCCGTACAGGCCCTACCTCGATCAATTGACCACTTGTATATATATAACCGAGCTGTGGGTCGACTAATTTGTGTATACGAAAGCCAGGTAAGCTGGCTAGAGGTCATACCTGTACTTCTAGAATGTATACAAGTTGTTCCAATTATCCAAATTTACCCCCCCATACACTCATATTACTATGGAGTTCATTGCTATGAAGATACTCAGGGTTGAGAAACAAGTCTGTAGTTTCTATATGCGATTAGATTGCCATGAACAAATACGAACTTACTATTGTGGTAGATGGCGATCAAGAGGAAGCCATACGGGCATTTTTTGCTCACAACAACTGGAATTTTGAAAAAATTGGTAATTATGAAGACGATGCGTATATATATATATATATATATATATATATATATATATATATATATATATATATATATATATATATATATATATATATATATATATATACTGAAATTGTATAAATTGTTTTGTGTGGTGAACCCTGTACAAGTAGGCCCTATTGTTCTTCAGGTAGCGCTATACGTGCGCAAATAAGATTGAACTAAGATTTATAAATATTAAATTAAATTGCATTTATTATCCTTGCAAATATTTAGCTCAAACCATGCTATAGAAATACATAGTAATAATAACATCAGCAATGTTAGTATAATGACAACTGATGTGAACAGCAGTAACAGCAGTAATGATAATAAATGGCCAATTAAAAATGTAATTATTAAAATTACCATGATTATTATTATTACGATATGTAATAAGACAATAAACATATGCATAACCCAGCTAAGCTGTCGTTCAAGTCAAGTCGAAAGAGCTAATTGTATGTTGATGACATTATAAATATATCTCCAACCAATCGAAACTGCCTTTGTTCCAATTGCAGAGTTGGAACCACCAAAGAGAAGAAAATCTTGTATGGATGCCGCTTCGAAGGAGGTCTTGGTCGCGTCCAATGGAAATAGTACAGAGTCAGAAATTGAGGCTCAAAACAGTCATGACATTCAAGTGTCAGCTGATCATTTGCAGCTGCAGGGTGAAAATCATCAATCGGAAGGCGCCTGTCCTCTTTGTTTTCTCTCTCCGTGCGTGGGTTCTGCATCTCCAGGTTGGCTTGGCGGAGGACAAGCAGCGCATGCAGCTAACAGTCCAATACGAAGAGTAATTTATGGAAAATATTGGAAGATCATTTGCAACTTGGGTGGGTGGACGAGCCCATTATATCTGGCCAAGAAACTAACGGAATCGAACGGTGTACTTCACATGCGGGAAATAATGCCAGATTGCGTAGTGCGAAAAGTGAGATCGTTGTATCCGAATCCAACAGGCACGCCTTACATGGGCCACAAGTGGGAGTAACATTGATACTTTGGATAATTCGCCGGACTTTGTTTAGACAGAGAGATTTTTATTGTACACTTACTTTCTGACATAAAGCAGAATTTTATCGATTGTGAGCTGCTTATGTACACCTGTCATAGCTATGATTCAATGTAACATAACATTCCCCCATTTTAAATTTATATAGCGCCTCTTCAAGATTCCTACTCAGAGGTGGATTTAAACCTGAATTGCCCTCAATTGCTCGGCGCCACACGAAAACCACGTTACGGAGACTAGGTTTTTCATAAGTGCTATGTCAAATCAATTTTGCAATGGCCACAGTCCCTTGTCCGTTCAATCTTCTTTTTTTCTTGCTTGGATTAGGACCTCGTTGAGGGGGGGTAAGCCACAGATTCATTTTTATACAGATTGGAGCATCTTGTTACAGATCGGATGCCCTTCGTGGCATCAACCACAGTTTTCCGCTGTGGACCTAGTCTTGGTGATGAACACATGCCCGCTAGGCAGAGGGTCATCAGGCTTATTTAAATTGAGTCATGTGCTCCCATGTCACAAGGCTGTTATTGGATATTTGCAGCTTTTAGTTGTCAAGCAAAATGCCACTCTTTTTCTACAGTGTGCCCTACTAGCCTTGCCGCTGTTGGTCCGCGACTGCTTATTCGTCAGATATAACCCTGCTTATTTCGCAGCTGACCTCTATTTCTAGAGGTCGTTCCACTATCCGCCACCTGTGGACGCGTGTGATAGCAGTCAGCTCTGCCACACATCAGCTCTGCCACACATCTCTCTGTCCTATGCCAGGCCAAAATCCGGGGAGGTCAAGCAGAGTAGACAGCAGAATGCTAAGGTGGTTATGTGTAATGACGGTTGATGGTTATGTAGCACTGATATGTTTGATTTTAGTGTATCATACAATATTGTCACAGCTCTTACGGTTATTCTACTGTGTAGGGTGCATTGCTTTCATTTGAAAAGCTCTCACTGTCTCCTAATTGGTCGTCATCGGATTCGTCCGAAGAGATTTCACTCTGGCAGGTCTCCTTATCTGCAGAAGTTTCTGTCACAGACTCCGATATTGCTTTAGATGCTGACCACACGGCAATGTACAAATTCCAAATGTTCTCAACAAATACGTAGGTCTTGCGCCGATACACTTTTTTCCCGATTTGGCGACGTGGGTTTTTCGAACGAACAGTCGTGCATATAGACGTGTATGGTCTGTCGACGTGTTCGTTCCAGTCCAAGACAGCCAGATTGCTCCGCAGCTCGTACATTAAATTCCCGTAGTGTATCCGTTTATCCAGATAGATCAGACAAACGTTATTAAAACTTTCCACATAAAATGTGTCGTGGCCTTTGACATAATCTTCAGCGTGCTTGTACACTACCAACGACCGAAGAAAGTCCTGGAGCATTGTAATTGCAGCCTCATTTGAAACAATTCGAACTTCAATCATATGCCCCGGCTCTTTGCAGTGGGAAGTTTCATGGCACTTGCTGTGGTTGTTCTGAAAATGAGGGATGCATGATTCTATGAGCTTACGCAGGGTTTGGGCATCTCCATTGCAATTGTCCATACACCAATAGACGTGGTTTCGAATGGCAGCACCCTTGTCAGAAAGCTCGGGATGCCATGTTTTTCCAATGTTTTTTTGTGCTCCTTGCCCAATTTTTTTCACCCCGGCTGTTATAGGACGGGTGCAGTGCCAGCGGTCATTGGAATTCCTGGCTTGCTTCCTCTCACGTAGGCGCTTGTTGATTGTCATGTTTCGATCATGCACATGATGGGCAACTTTAATGTTGCTGAGATCCAGGCTCTCGTACATCCTGTCGAATCCCACTGCCTCGTGACGCTGTGAACAGTTATCATCATTCCCGTTAATGTGTTGAATATCAACGACTTTGTGAGTTTTCAACCCGATAGCAACATGGTCGGTGTGATAACTATTTCGTCTACAATGATGTCGTGCGTCAGTCATTATAGAGATAGCTCCATCAGGCGACAGTGAAGACTCCTGCGCTCTAGCGCCAAATATAGATTGCTTTCGCAGGTTCTCAGAAATGGCACTAAATGTAACCATATTCCTCCTGCGGAAAAGGTCTGACAATAGTCCAAACCGACTGAAGTCGCTAAAGCGCTCGTACTGTATGGGTGTCATACCAGAGGCCAGGTAGCTCAACATCACTCGGTGGTTGACTTCAAATTCCTTCCGCTCGCTGTCTATTGTGGATGAGGAACTCCACTGAAAGGAGTGTTTTTTCGCACACTCCATATCCACCGACAGCACATGACCACTGTGTGTCCATGACTTCACTGAATACGGCGTCACACATGTGGATGAATGTTGTGAGATTGTGTCGATCAACTGGGCAATGCTGGAGCACTGCCCAACAAAATTCTCATGTGCAGTCTCCAAAGCTGTTGCTGGAGCTGCTGATATTGCTGCTGTGACAGATGCTGGATCAGTCAGTGAAGTTGATTCACTTACTTCTTCCGTGACTGAAGACATCGTGAGTGTCTGCTGCGGATGTTGAGTTGCAGAAGAGAGCTTATTGGTGTCAACATCCATTATGACTTTCACCAGAACTTCTCTCAAACTTTTTACTCCCAACGCCAAGCGAATGTCCTCACATTTTTGCTCAAATTTAAGTTTATCACTGTCGGTTGTAAAAGTTAATTCAAAATGTTTCCTTACAGAAACGTAAGGGTAGCTATAACTCTTGGTAGATCCATCAGACAACCGTTTTTTAAATGTTCGCATGTTGCCAACTGCAACACCTGAAGTCGGTGTCGTTGGTACAGCGTAGTCTCCATCCATCTTTGGAAATAGTTCGATATAATGATACTAATATATGTCCACTAACGAAATACAATGTTATACTACTATAAGGTCCACTACTGAAATAAGATAATAATATAATATACAGACACGAGATATAAGCTGTATCGACTATGCGATTTAAAATGGCTATGAAGTGAAGAAATTACGAAGCTCAACTCTGCTGCAGCGAAATTCAAACTAGAATGAGTACTGCAAACCAAGACTCAATTGTGAAAGGACATTTCCTAAGTTCATTTCCTAAGTTCATTAGCATAATTTGGCATGTGACCTAGTCTCTCTTCCTTAGGCTGTATATTAGCATCTGATACTGGTGCAAATTCTTAGAATATGAAATACAGCTTATTGTCTTTAGTGTTCCGGGTATAATAAGGCAACGGTGACAGCATCAACAGCTGGCATTTATATACAGGTTTACGACCCAAAGCTCGGTTATATATACAAGTGGTCAATTGATCGGGGTAGGCCAGAGGGAGGGTGAAGGGCCTAGGGTGGGGGCTACCACCGATCGACCGACCGTCCCTGCGCCTCGCCTCCATTCCACAAAGCGGACGATGTTGCCTAGGCTATGCATATAATTAAATTCAGCAGCCTATGCTTGTAAGATGTGTAAACCAAAATGAAATCAACGCCCATTGGCCGACAGATGCTTACTTGAACCGCCTACAGTCGTTGGTCACTTCATTCTACGAGGGAAACCGCCAAACCTAAAACCTAGGGCTTTAAACTATCGGGCGATCAATCGGTGACCAGCGCCCGGTCAGTGCATCATTATACATGTAGCTGAGTTGGCTAGGGACGCAGGTGAGCTTATAGCGGGCATACACGGGGAGGTCAAGCCGAGAAGTGATAATGGTGTACTATCCATCAAAGGTCGACGTGCATGCTTCTGCTGTAGGCCTACTGTCTGACGTACAGTACGATGGTAACAGCCACGGAACGAGGACCCCCACTCCCTATAGAGGGCTGTCGAAGAGCCGGCCGGCCGGCTCGAATTTTGGGGGCAAGGATGTCTCATCTGCTGTGATTAGTTCAAGGAAACGGGAGGGGGATTTGATCAGATGTCCGATTATGTTCTGCTGTCGCCTCATAATTGCCCCTATATCATCACCTCATATATATATTTATATATAATATGAGTATTTATCGTATGGCGATGTATGACCCTGTACTGTATAATATGTAATTATATATACATACGATTTTCATAGATGCAGATATAATATAATTATATATAAATATATAAAATCTTCAGAAGACACACACACACACACACACACACACACACACACACACACACACACACACACACACACACACACACACACACACACACACACACACACACACACACACACACACACACACACACACACACACACACACACACACACACACATTCTTCGTGTAGGCCTAGTGCCAACTGATGAAGATAATCTAATGGCGGACAAATGGTTATTACTATCGTTGTTGCTGGCTTCGGATTCAGACCTTTAGGATGGAGGTTACTCTGGATGGAATCGGAGTGTAGCAGAATGCAGAAGAACGAGGGAAGAATGGGGAAGAGAAGGCAATGCAAGCAGGGAGAAGGAGTTATCAACTATTCGAGCGAATAAGGTTTAACGAAAGTCCTGTTCAGTTAGATGGAAGAGCCTTTCATCCAGTTTAAGAGATGTAGAACAAAGACTGGAGGGTTAGACTTTGATCCATGTGGAGTTGGGGTTTGCAGTGAAGACTTAACTGTGGAGTCCTAAGAAAGACTGGGGTTTGAACCCCCAACCCCAACCCCATGTCCCCAACCCCGGACAATTCTGACCTTGTGCTCTCATCAGTCACACAAATAAGATCATTTTAAAGCCCAAAAGAGGCCGAGAAAAGTTTCGACTTAACGACATGAAGTCGACGCTACCCATACACTAGAAGTCCAAGCGACAAGATGTCTCTTGTCATACAGCGGCAGTTCGGCTGCATATATGCCCATCTGTCCGTTTCTCTTTCTGCTTGTCTGTCTGTACATTTGTGTATGTTTGTATACGGCATGCGTTTATGCCGGCGCGTATATAAAAAATGTATACATATATTTGTGTATGTATATATTATGTATTTTAGTATGCATGTATTTGCATGTACGTTTGCATGCATCAAATGTATATGCATATATATGTATGCATGTAGGCCGATGAATGCATGTTAGTACTATATAATTAGCCTAAGACAATACAACCTAACATAACAATACAAACAATGCAACACAAGGCAATAGAATGCATTAGAATCAAATTCAACACAAGCCCCAGTATAATACTCAGACCAATACCAGACATCCAAATCAATGCTACTCAGCGAGCAGGGAAATAACTTTGGTCAAAAAGTGGGGGGTACCAATTTCTTACATGCACGAAGCAAGGCGGAGACTGCAATCTCTGGGAAGGCACAATAATAAAATATTGATTGGCGTCGTTCAAAAAGTGGGGGGTACGGGTACCCCTTATACCCCAACAAATTACGCCTATGCCAGCGAGACACGAGTGTAGGACATTAACCCCCCCGGACAAAAGCCCCCCGGACAAAAGCCCCCCGGACAAAAGCCCCCCGGACAGAAACCCCCCCGGGGTAGGACAAAATCCCCCGGCTAGGAAATAATAACCTATATTTCACACATATATATCACACATATCTATCACACACACACACACACACACACACACACACACACACACACACACACATTCTTCGTGTAGGCCTATAGTGCCAACTGATGAAGATAATCTAATGGCGGACAAATGGTTATTACTATCGTTGTT
The DNA here is from genome assembly GCA_963556255.1 of Allolobophora icterica. NCBI lineage: Eukaryota > Metazoa > Annelida > Clitellata > Crassiclitellata > Lumbricidae > Allolobophora > Allolobophora icterica. The sequence goes on from OY744604.1 coordinate 70,152,851, forward strand.
GCTGGCTTCGGATTCAGACCTTTAGGATGGAGGTTACTCTGGATGGAATCGGAGTGTAGCAGAATGCAGAAGAACGAGGGAAGAATGGGGAAGAGAAGGCAATGCAAGCAGGGAGAAGGAGTTATCAACTATTCGAGCGAATAAGGTTTAACGAAAGTCCTGTTCAGTTAGATGGAAGAGCCTTTCATCCAGTTTAAGAGATGTAGAACAAAGACTGGAGGGTTAGACTTTGATCCATGTGGAGTTGGGGTTTGCAGTGAAGACTTAACTGTGGAGTCCTAAGAAAGACTGGGGTTTGAACCCCCAACCCCAACCCCATGTCCCCAACCCCGGACAATTCTGACCTTGTGCTCTCATCAGTCACACAAATAAGATCATTTTAAAGCCCAAAAGAGGCCGAGAAAAGTTTCGACTTAACGACATGAAGTCGACGCTACCCATACACTAGAAGTCCAAGCGACAAGATGTCTCTTGTCATACAGCGGCAGTTCGGCTGCATATATGCCCATCTGTCCGTTTCTCTTTCTGCTTGTCTGTCTGTACATTTGTGTATGTTTGTATACGGCATGCGTTTATGCCGGCGCGTATATAAAAAATGTATACATATATTTGTGTATGTATATATTATGTATTTTAGTATGCATGTATTTGCATGTACGTTTGCATGCATTAAATGTATATGCATATATATGTATGCATGTAGGCCGATGAATGCATGTTAGTACTATATAATTAGCCTAAGACAATACAACCTAACATAACAATACAAACAATGCAACACAAGGCAATAGAATGCATTAGAATCAAATTCAACACAAGCCCCAGTATAATACTCAGACCAATACCAGACATCCAAATCAATGCTACTCAGCGAGCAGGGAAATAACTTTGGTCAAAAAGTGGGGGGTACCAATTTCTTACATGCACGAAGCAAGGCGGAGACTGCAATCTCTGGGAAGGCACAATAATAAAATATTGATTGGCGTCGTTCAAAAAGTGGGGGGTACGGGTACCCCTTATACCCCAACAAATTACGCCTATGCCAGCGAGACACGAGTGTAGGACATTAACCCCCCCGGACAAAAGCCCCCCGGACAAAAGCCCCCCGGACAAAAGCCCCCCGGACAGAAACCCCCCCGGGGTAGGACAAAATCCCCCGGCTAGGAAATAATAACCTATATTTCACACATATATATCAAACATACATATATACATACACGCATAAAATACATATATACATACAAACATATATACATACATGCATAATATACATATATACATATATACCTACATATATACATGCATATATGCATACATAAATACATACATACACCTCATGATGTAAAAAAAGCGAACTATGATGAAAACTCGACGTGTTGTGATGTCTACATTTGAGACGTCTTCCTTTTATACACGGTCTACAACCTGACACTAGGGCAACAGGGCTATTAAGTTTTATCAATTACATTAACACATCACAAACTTGAATTCGTTCAGTTAAGTTCCTTTCATTCGTTAACATGACGCTAACAAGGGTGCGGGAGACGGCTTGTAACTGCTTGGCGCTGTGCCTGACCCGCTTTTTGGGGAGCGGACCTCGCGAATCCTGACATTAACAAGCCTTAAGTTAAAGCCCTAGGTTTTAGGTTTGGCGGTTTCCCTCGTAGAATGAAGTGACCAACGACTGTAGGCGGTTCAAGTAAGCATCTGTCGGCCAATGGGCGTTGATTTCATTTTGGTTTACACATCTTACAAGCATAGGCTGCTGAATTTAATTATATGCATAGCCTAGGCAACATCGTCCGCTTTGTGGAATGGAGGCGAGGCGCAGGGACGGTCGGTCGATCGGTGGTAGCCCCCACCCTAGGCCCTTCACCCTCCCTCTGGCCTACCCCGATCAATTGACCACTTGTATATATAACCGAGCTTTGGGTCGTAAACCTGTATATAAATGCCAGCTGTTGATGCTGTCACCGTTGCCTTATTATACCCGGAACACTAAAGACAATAAGCTGTATTTCATATTGTAAGAATTTGCACCAGTATCAGATGCTAATATACAGCCTAAGGAAGAGAGACTAGGTCACATGCCAAATTATGCTAATGAACTTAGGAAATGAACTTAGGAAATGTCCTTTCACAATTGAGTCTTGGTTTGCAGTACTCATTCTAGTTTGAATTTCGCTGCAGCAGAGTTGAGCTTCGTAATTTCTTCACTTCATAGCCATTTTAAATCGCATAGTCGATACAGCTTATATCTCGTGTCTGTATATTATATTATTATCTTATTTCAGTAGTGGACCTTATAGTAGTATAACATTGTATTTCGTTAGTGGACATATATTAGTATCATTATATCGAACTATTTCCAAAGATGGATGGAGACTACGCTGTACCAACGACACCGACTTCAGGTGTTGCAGTTGGCAACATGCGAACATTTAAAAAACGGTTGTCTGATGGATCTACCAAGAGTTATAGCTACCCTTACGTTTCTGTAAGGAAACATTTTGAATTAACTTTTACAACCGACAGTGATAAACTTAAATTTGAGCAAAAATGTGAGGACATTCGCTTGGCGTTGGGAGTAAAAAGTTTGAGAGAAGTTCTGGTGAAAGTCATAATGGATGTTGACACCAATAAGCTCTCTTCTGCAACTCAACATCCGCAGCAGACACTCACGATGTCTTCAGTCACGGAAGAAGTAAGTGAATCAACTTCACTGACTGATCCAGCATCTGTCACAGCAGCAATATCAGCAGCTCCAGCAACAGCTTTGGAGACTGCACATGAGAATTTTGTTGGGCAGTGCTCCAGCATTGCCCAGTTGATCGACACAATCTCACAACATTCATCCACATGTGTGACGCCGTATTCAGTGAAGTCATGGACACACAGTGGTCATGTGCTGTCGGTGGATATGGAGTGTGCGAAAAAACACTCCTTTCAGTGGAGTTCCTCATCCACAATAGACAGCGAGCGGAAGGAATTTGAAGTCAACCACCGAGTGATGTTGAGCTACCTGGCCTCTGGTATGACACCCATACAGTACGAGCGCTTTAGCGACTTCAGTCGGTTTGGACTATTGTCAGACCTTTTCCGCAGGAGGAATATGGTTACATTTAGTGCCATTTCTGAGAACCTGCGAAAGCAATCTATATTTGGCGCTAGAGCGCAGGAGTCTTCACTGTCGCCTGATGGAGCTATCTCTATAATGACTGACGCACGACATCATTGTAGACGAAATAGTTATCACACCGACCATGTTGCTATCGGGTTGAAAACTCACAAAGTCGTTGATATTCAACACATTAACGGGAATGATGATAACTGTTCACAGCGTCACGAGGCAGTGGGATTCGACAGGATGTACGAGAGCCTGGATCTCAGCAACATTAAAGTTGCCCATCATGTGCATGATCGAAACATGACAATCAACAAGCGCCTACGTGAGAGGAAGCAAGCCAGGAATTCCAATGACCGCTGGCACTGCACCCGTCCTATAACAGCCGGGGTGAAAAAAATTGGGCAAGGAGCACAAAAAAACATTGGAAAAACATGGCATCCCGAGCTTTCTGACAAGGGTGCTGCCATTCGAAACCACGTCTATTGGTGTATGGACAATTGCAATGGAGATGCCCAAACCCTGCGTAAGCTCATAGAATCATGCATCCCTCATTTTCAGAACAACCACAGCAAGTGCCATGAAACTTCCCACTGCAAAGAGCCGGGGCATATGATTGAAGTTCGAATTGTTTCAAATGAGGCTGCAATTACAATGCTCCAGGACTTTCTTCGGTCGTTGGTAGTGTACAAGCACGCTGAAGATTATGTCAAAGGCCACGACACATTTTATGTGGAAAGTTTTAATAACGTTTGTCTGATCTATCTGGATAAACGGATACACTACGGGAATTTAATGTACGAGCTGCGGAGCAATCTGGCTGTCTTGGACTGGAACGAACACGTCGACAGACCATACACGTCTATATGCACGACTGTTCGTTCGAAAAACCCACGTCGCCAAATCGGGAAAAAAGTGTATCGGCGCAAGACCTACGTATTTGTTGAGAACATTTGGAATTTGTACATTGCCGTGTGGTCAGCATCTAAAGCAATATCGGAGTCTGTGACAGAAACTTCTGCAGATAAGGAGACCTGCCAGAGTGAAATCTCTTCGGACGAATCCGATGACGACCAATTAGGAGACAGTGAGAGCTTTTCAAATGAAAGCAATGCACCCTACACAGTAGAATAACCGTAAGAGCTGTGACAATATTGTATGATACACTAAAATCAAACATATCAGTGCTACATAACCATCAACCGTCATTACACATAACCACCTTAGCATTCTGCTGTCTACTCTGCTTGACCTCCCCGGATTTTGGCCTGGCATAGGACAGAGAGATGTGTGGCAGAGCTGATGTGTGGCAGAGCTGACTGCTATCACACGCGTCCACAGGTGGCGGATAGTGGAACGACCTCTAGAAATAGAGGTCAGCTGCGAAATAAGCAGGGTTATATCTGACGAATAAGCAGTCGCGGACCAACAGCGGCAAGGCTAGTAGGGCACACTGTAGAAAAAGAGTGGCATTTTGCTTGACAACTAAAAGCTGCAAATATCCAATAACAGCCTTGTGACATGGGAGCACATGACTCAATTTAAATAAGCCTGATGACCCTCTGCCTAGCGGGCATGTGTTCATCACCAAGACTAGGTCCACAGCGGAAAACTGTGGTTGATGCCACGAAGGGCATCCGATCTGTAACAAGATGCTCCAATCTGTATAAAAATGAATCTGTGGCTTACCCCCCCTCAACGAGGTCCTAATCCAAGCAAGAAAAAAAGAAGATTGAACGGACAAGGGACTGTGGCCATTGCAAAATTGATTTGACATAGCACTTATGAAAAACCTAGTCTCCGTAACGTGGTTTTCGTGTGGCGCCGAGCAATTGAGGGCAATTCAGGTTTAAATCCACCTCTGAGTAGGAATCTTGAAGAGGCGCTATATAAATTTAAAATGGGGGAATGTTATGTTACATTGAATCATAGCTATGACAGGTGTACATAAGCAGCTCACAATCGATAAAATTCTGCTTTATGTCAGAAAGTAAGTGTACAATAAAAATCTCTCTGTCTAAACAAAGTCCGGCGAATTATCCAAAGTATCAATGTTACTCCCACTTGTGGCCCATGTAAGGCGTGCCTGTTGGATTCGGATACAACGATCTCACTTTTCGCACTACGCAATCTGGCATTATTTCCCGCATGTGAAGTACACCGTTCGATTCCGTTAGTTTCTTGGCCAGATATAATGGGCTCGTCCACCCACCCAAGTTGCAAATGATCTTCCAATATTTTCCATAAATTACTCTTCGTATTGGACTGTTAGCTGCATGCGCTGCTTGTCCTCCGCCAAGCCAACCTGGAGATGCAGAACCCACGCACGGAGAGAGAAAACAAAGAGGACAGGCGCCTTCCGATTGATGATTTTCACCCTGCAGCTGCAAATGATCAGCTGACACTTGAATGTCATGACTGTTTTGAGCCTCAATTTCTGACTCTGTACTATTTCCATTGGACGCGACCAAGACCTCCTTCGAAGCGGCATCCATACAAGATTTTCTTCTCTTTGGTGGTTCCAACTCTGCAATTGGAACAAAGGCAGTTTCGATTGGTTGGAGATATATTTATAATGTCATCAACATACAATTAGCTCTTTCGACTTGACTTGAACGACAGCTTAGCTGGGTTATGCATATGTTTATTGTCTTATTACATATCGTAATAATAATAATCATGGTAATTTTAATAATTACATTTTTAATTGGCCATTTATTATCATTACTGCTGTTACTGCTGTTCACATCAGTTGTCATTATACTAACATTGCTGATGTTATTATTACTATGTATTTCTATAGCATGGTTTGAGCTAAATATTTGCAAGGATAATAAATGCAATTTAATTTAATATTTATAAATCTTAGTTCAATCTTATTTGCGCACGTATAGCGCTACCTGAAGAACAATAGGGCCTACTTGTACAGGGTTCACCACACAAAACAATTTATACAATTTCAGTATATATATATATATATATATATATATATATATATATATATATATATACGCATCGTCTTCATAATTACCAATTTTTTCAAAATTCCAGTTGTTGTGAGCAAAAAATGCCCGTATGGCTTCCTCTTGATCGCCATCTACCACAATAGTAAGTTCGTATTTGTTCATGGCAATCTAATCGCATATAGAAACTACAGACTTGTTTCTCAACCCTGTAAGTATCTTCATAGCAATGAACTCCATAGTAATATGAGTGTATGGGGGGGTAAATTTGGATAATTGGAACAACTTGTATACATTCTAGAAGTACAGGTATGACCTCTAGCCAGCTTACCTGGCTTTCGTATACACAAATTAGTCGACCCACAGCTCGGTTATATATATACAAGTGGTCAATTGATCGAGGTAGGGCCTGTACGGGGTATGCCCTGTCGGGTCTAGTCTGCCCTAGCGATGCATCTCCATGCATCCGTCCGACCGCTAGAGGGCCAGAGGGAGGGTGAAGGGCCTAGGGTGGGGGCTACCACCGATCGACCGACCGTCCCTGCGCCTCGCCTCCATTCCACAAAGCGGACGATGTTGCCTAGGCTATGCATATAATTAAATTCAGCAGCCTATGCTTGTAAGATGTGTAAACCAAAATGAAATCAACGCCCATTGGCCGACAGATGCTTACTTGAACCGCCTACAGTCGTTGGTCACTTCATTCTACGAGGGAAACCGCCAAACCTAAAACCTAGGGCTTTAAGAACTAGGCGACTAACAAGTCTTATTTTTACACCTGAATGACACTAACAAGTCTTTAGTCTATACGTTTACATCATTAACAAGCTGACACGAGGGCAACAGGGCTATTAAAGTTTCTCAATTAAATGTAGATATAGGCTTATCACACAGAGGGGGGATTTTGTCCGGGGGGCTTTTGTCCTAGCTAAAATCGGGGGGTTTCTGTCCGGGGGGCTTTTGTCCGGGGGGCTTTTGTCCGGGGGGGCTTTTGTCCGGGGGGATAATGTCCGTTCCCCGCGAGACACACCTCAATGCAATACATTCCAATACGATACGAGCCAATATTATTAGAACCCTTTACCGTATAATGCAATACAAAACAACCCAATGCAACAATTCAACCCAACAGAATGCAACTTACGCATGCCAAGGCTATTCCCTAAGAAACCTTTAGAAAGTTCAACGCAGAAAGGAGGTCAGCTGGTACAGATTCGTCCCAATGTAAGGCCAGACTGACATTATCTATATGTCCGAAGTGCAACCAAGAACATACAACCGTTGCCAGTTGCATGTAGTTCCCCCTAGCCGAATGACGACTCGAAAATCACTGGGGACGATGATAGACAATGAATTGCCTCTAGAGCCATGCTGTCCAACACTGGAAGCGCCTCTGAACGGTTCACCCTAATATAGGCGCTTTGTAAATGTTTAAATACAATACAATACAATACTCTCTTTCTCTACTCTGTACTCTATTTAGTCTTAGGCAAGTTGTGACATTGATATCGGTTGATTCGTATCAATCGGTAGTTCGGTACACCAGCAAAACGAGGAAGACAAACAAGGCCTATCAGCAGTAACAAACGACAGTGTTATGAAAAGGGAATAAGGTGCTAATTAGGTGAATTGGTAGCTCGCGCTTGATATCGGTCGATTCGTATCAATGGGTACACCAGTAAAGCCAGTGAAGCCATTTGAGGCAATGAACCAACTTCAATGACTCTTGTGTTCTTTGTGGTGTTGTAATCTCACGCAAATTAAACAATGTCTATTTGCATTTTAATTATTAGTTGCGTGGAGGGTTTGTTGCGATGGATGTGTCTAAAACAAAGATCACAAATTTCAGCAATCAGTTGCCAATCACAAACGACAGTGTCATGAAAAGGGATTAAGCTGCTAATTAGGTGAATTGGTATAGCTCGCGCTTGATATCGGTCGATTGGTATCTCGGCAAATCTCGGTCGACAATTGAGTCAGCTCTACACAAGGCACCTAACCACATCGGGAACCTACATGTTAAAGTCCTCCCTGCCAGCAGCAAATGGACTTCTCTTCGTGTGGGCTGTACGCAGCCGCCCATCCATTTGAGATTGCTTCCCCTTTTGCCACGCTGGATGTTGACTTCGGTGAGCCTTCAGAAATGCGAAAATATCTTGATAAAATTATGTTTCAACCACAAGGTTCCTACTGCAACTTCGGTTTGATTTGCTCTAAACATTGCTTAGAAGACTTAGAACACTTAGAGTCACTTGCTTTACCTGTTTCTCGTTTTGGATTTTGATTACAGCATAGATTTGCTCCCTGTTGCACTCCGCCCGGCTCTTATGACTCACTTTACCTTGTTCCTTACCAACTTAAGGACTACTCTTTCTAGCTGTGTTTGGACTGGGAGCGCTCCTGAGTAGATCACCTTGAAGGGACGCTAATTAAAAGATCCCTAATAATAATGACGATGATGATGATGATGATAATGATGATGATGATGATGATAATGATGATGATGATGATGATGATAATTATAGTAATAATAGATTATCAGTTATACGCAATTTCAATAAAACCTTATGCCTGTGAATTTTTATCCCCCGGGGGATAGAAATGGTTTATCCCCCGGATACTCTATACCGGTAAATTCCATCCGGGGGGATAAATTTATTCATCCCCTCGGATAGTTTTAGGACGGATAGTCTGTCACGCGACACCGGCGGTACTGTATATCATTAAGAGCATAAAAATGTCATTATCACGCAAAACAATGCACTGAAAACATTATCACGCAAAACAATGCACTGAAAACTAGAAGAGTCACCAATGACGCGGCCACACACACACACACACACACACACACGCACACGCACACACACACATACACACATACACACCTACACACGCACGCACACACCTACACACGCACGCACACACCTGCACACACACACACACACACAAATATTCACTTCACACGCATTCACTTCAATAATTAGCGGCATTAGGTTCAAAGCCTTTAGATCAAACTGCGTCGACAGTGTGTAACGACGACGGGCGGTAGCATTCGCAGTACACGTTAGCCTACGCCCATTAGTACCTCATGGGTGAAAGAGGACGAATGTCCGGCTAATCCGCGAACCACCGGATGCATGTAGAACAGATATTAGTCGCATACCGCTCCGAAGATTGAGATCACTCCAAAGCTCACCGTCGCTTCTCGGCCGAAACGAAAATTACCTGGTGCCAACGGGTACAGATCATATAGATCTTATACTCGACTCTACATGTGTCAGAAAGCCAATCCCTTCTCATAAATTCACGTAGACCAAGACAACATGTGATGGAACTGCCACTAAACGTACAAAATCGGTAGCAAAAGAGAAAAATAATTATTATTCCGATACTCAAACTGAGCAACGGTAAACTGCAACATGCTAGTAATAATCAGTCTTGTTGTCAAGACCTTAAACCTCAAAACCAAGATCAAGACCAAGACTTAGAACCTCAAGACCAAGACCAAGACTTTGAACCTCGAGACCAAGACCAAGACCAAGACTCTGAACCTCGAGACCAAGACCAAGACTTTGAACCTCAAGACCAAGACCAAGACCAAGACTTTGAACCACAAGACCAAGACTTTTGGTATCAAGACCAAGACTTTTAAAAACGAACTCGAGTGCACTCGAGACTAAGACCTTGGTCTCGAGGACAACAAGTCTGGAAATTATTGAGCAAATTCTGCACCTATTCACCTAAATTGCGCAGGATGGTGACACGCCCAGCAACAGTTCCTGCAAAATAGTGTGCATGACGCACAGGCAAGCCCAGAATTGTTACTTTCACCTGGTCAATTATAGAAAATATCGAACGACACGCACAAAAAACTTCTGATTCGCGCTTGCTGATTATTAAAGAAGTTTTGACTCATTCGTTACTCGTGCTGATATTTTGAATTTCATCACATTTACACAAGAGTTGTTACACTGTTGTTATTTCTTAATAAGAAACTGCGTAGTCACTTCGATTTGGAGGAAGTGAATGAATGGAGAAGAATATAATTATGTCCAATTACGTCAGGTCGCATAACAAAGTAACAGGAAGCAATTAGTGCACTTCAGAAACATTTTTTAATTTTTTAATACAGTATTATCTTCTGCAGTGATAGTTGAAATAAAGTCAATTATCTGTTTTTACATTCTTTTGCTTTGAAATGAGCAGTCTGCGCTTTTCTCATATTCTAAGTATAACTCAAAGTAGTGTTCCGAATCATTGCCGTTTGTTTCTTAAGTGCTTGCAGAAAAAACAACAAAGCCTCATGTGGAAACATAGAGAAGATATACAGTACGTGTTTATTATTATTAGCCTAATTACGGTAAGCATATTTTATCCATCACGAAGGAAAGCAGTGAAATTATAAATCAAATTTTACAAGCCAATGTTACAGGCTTAACTAGAAAAGAAACAACATTGTTGGAGGACACGAGGAAACAGCCAGAGATCCTGTGAAGATTAAATTATGAAGATGACCCTATGAGTTATAAACGTCAGGCCTACCTTTAACATTGGTCGAACTCTTTGTCCCTCAATTAATGCGGAAATTGCATCGAAAATGTTTAAATTCAAAGCAACTGTACATGAAACTACGAAGCGTCACCAGTTAACTTAAAATATCGCATTTGCACGACAAACAACAGGTATCTTCTTAGCGACGCAAGCCACTATAACTACGACGAATTAAGCTTCTATTTTTAAAAGTTAAGCTGCCAACTTCAGGCTGAGAAACAGACACGCGCTTGTCAACAGATTCGACGCATTTGAATCATTCCTGGCCAGTCATCTGCACAGCCGTCGAGTTACCAGTGATGTTGATGACACTCACAACAGTGTCATCACTCTCCTGACGTCGTCTCTTGCACAGCTTCTGACGTAGATACTCTTTCACTGGATTCAAATTAGCTGCGTAGATGAACGGATTGAGACAGACGTTCAAGAAGGCGAGGAACACCGTGATGTAACGGGCATCTGAATTGAGATTCGTTACAATGCGCAGATTATAGAAAAAGAAGTAGAGACGATTCGGAAACCAACAGAGAAGGAAACAAATCGAGATGATGAGGAAAGTTTTGATGATGTTCATTTGTGTTTTCATGGCGTTCTGCTGAGCAGCGCTTTTCATCATGTTGTTGAAGTTTACTGCACATAGAAACAGAAAATCATTCAATGCACGTTGTACGATAATAATTCTTCTATGAAACTTAGACTTCTTCTTGCGTGGAACCCGATCAAAACAAGAATTCATCCAGTGCACCAAATACGACATTCGTCTACGGTCTATGCAATCGCTAATGCTATTCACGTCGTACAAAAGGATCCGAACTATATTAAATAGGACAGTATTTTAACAAAGACCATTATCAGTTAATCGAAATGGCAAGTGCATGTTAGAGAGACTCAGTGGCGTAGAAAGTTTTTGGGGGCCCTTGTGCACAGCTTCGATGGTGGGCCCCTTAAACCCCCTTCGATTTGAAACAAAAAAACCGTGTGTAAAAAACTCTGCGTTTTTGCGATATTTCACACTGCGAGAAATAGGGCCTATGCAAATATCATAAATCGCACACCAATTAAATAATAATTAAGTGATTACATATTAACTATTTTCTCCGATTTATTTTTATAAAACTTTTTATTTCTTCAGGCTAGCATAAAAAATTCAACTAGAGAAAACCAATCTATTAACATTGTTCCATCTGCTATGACTGCTAAAATATGAATTAGGCCTATCCACATTTAAATTCTGTCAAATTGTGAAACAGTTGATAAAAATTACGAAACAATTTAACAAATTAGACAAGTGTTTAGTCTACGGTAGTCTAAAAAGAAGAATCCGAAAATTCCGAAAAGTTAAAACGTTCGTTTGAACGCTTTCTCATGCGCAAAAAATCTACTACTTTTGAAGTGTCCATTAAGCTTTCTGGTATGTCCATTTTCTATTGACAACATTGCCGAGTCGCTCAACCGCTCTTCTGACATTGTACTTCGTAGATAGTTTTTGATTAGCTTCAACTTTGAAAATGATCTTTCACATGTCGTACAGTCAAAGGCTGTTGCTAACTTGCTACACATGTAGATTTACTTTTAGGCTAAAAATGACTACTCGCTGCCAGGGGCCCTTCTGACCGCAGTGGGCCATTGTGCATTGCACTATGCCACTGGAGACTTATGAAGGCAATATCGATTATTTGCAAACAAGTGACGAGGATGAGAGTGATGATGGTGATTATGGTGATGATGGTGGTGGTGGTGGTGGTGATGATGACGTCGATGGTGACGATGATAAATATGACGAGATGGGAATAAATTATTATTTTGTTGTTGGGCAACTCTGAATGCAAAATCTAAAACCAGGAGAAGCGATGGTCATTATGATTATTACCACAGGAACTAAATGCTTAGTTGAGCAGTTTTTAAACGATGCAACAGTGTTATAGACCTACTGGAGCCATGGACGATCTAGTTGCGAACATTTATATATATATTTATAAACGTACCTGGAACAATGCGTTTGCGAGTGACTTGCACTATTCGTGAATAGCAGTACACGAAGATGACCAGCGGCAAAAACAAGTTGATTAGAAACCTATAGACGGCATAGGCCCTCGCATTAATGGCAGCCGGAAACTCTGCATAAAGCACACACTGCCCATTTACTACGGTCGCGGCTGATAAATCAACAAACGAGTTTAAAACTCTGTCAAAGTTTATCCAGGTCAAGACAATCGCCACATAATACATCCACCTACGAAAGTGTTTCTTGTGGAAAACCGCATGAACAATTTTAACGTATCTTTCCAGAGTCAATATAACAAGATTAGCTGTTGAAGAACCCAGAAAATACCAAACCATCCACTCGTTGTAGAGAGCTTTGCAGAGAACCCTTCCAGTAGTGGTGCTGTAATCGATGTCCATAATTTTAACGCTGTAGCTAATTACAAGTTGTAAACAGCAGAGAAAATCCAGAGTCATCTGATTGAAAACGATGGACATCTCATATTTTCGAGCCTTCGACTGTGCAAGAATTAGAAGCATAAGAAGGTTTGCGATTCCGCCAACGATTCCTATCGCGATAACTGACGCCTCGAAAACCATTTTCACAATTATTTGTATTCAAACCATCTAAGTTATAAAAATGACGATATCGTCAATAAGAATGTCTGCTTTATAAATACGTGTGTCGATACAAAAAAATGTGTAAGCGTAGCTGTTGAAGTACAAGTTTCTGATTGGTCAGCATATGTTGATCAATGTAGTGCTTCATAAGGATTACAGCCATTAATATCTGTGGCGCATTCACTCAATCTTCTATCTCCACATGTAGGTGGCGCATGCGCACTTTCTTTCAGATAGCAAAATGTTTTTATATCTATACTTTAGCTCCTTTCTAGTTTTGAGTTATTGGAGGGAAGGGGATTGCGAAAGGGAGAAATGGCAAGCAACAGAGCATTTTCTTCAGCTGATCCAGCGCACAGATACTATCCGCGTGGTGGGCTATTAAAATAAGTAATTGTAATTGTAATTGATACTGATATTGCACAATTGTATATTGCCACTTCTGAGAAAATTACAAGATGCGCTCTCTATGCTAGCTGATGAAGAAGAAGTAGAAGAAGAAGAAGAAGAAGAAGAAGATGATGATGATGATGATGAAGAAGAAGATGATGAAGAAGAAGATGATGAAGATGAAGAAGATGATGATGAAGAAGAAGAAGAAGAAGAAGAAGAAGAAGAAGAAGAAGTAGAAGAAGAAGATGATGATGATGAAGTAGAAGAAGAGCAGCCCCTTTAAGCTAGACCTGATACAACCATAAGTATGAAATGTTGGCAACTTCCATTTTCATAGCGTCGGTATATAATGTCGAGTGGTTAGTCCTCTCCCTCGCCGTCTCATCTCTAGTCTTCTCACCAACGGTCAGTGTACTCATTATAGCTGAGTTGGCTAGCCGCTAGATGGTGCAGGTAGAGCAGAAATCTCGAAGCACATTTCTACACATTTCTACACATTTCTACAAATTTCTTCGAAAATCCGGTAAAACTCACCTACCTAAGCTCACAGTTTGCATATATTTGCGGGCAGAGATCGAAACCCCGAGGTTGACAGTCCAGCACGCTAACCACACCATTGATTCATTAAAAATTAGCAGGGTCGAGGCAAACAGTCGCTGTATAAAACGCACATTTACATTTACCTTTTATATCTATTTGTCTTATTATACATGTGATCTGGGCTACTGGCGACTATCTTCTTTGACAGGTGGACACTTCTGAACTGATCTGGTAAAAAAAGAGGTGAAAATTTTTTTGCGAAAAAAAAATTTGTTCACGTTTTTTGGGTGTTTCTTCAAAATGTTGGGGCACAACTGTATACTGTGTCCCCTCACTGTTAAAGGTGGGGATCGCCGCCCATGGTAGGGCCCTGCGGCCCCTGCCAGGGTCGTCTTCGTCTTACCTAACCTTATATCAAACCAGTGGCGTCACTAGGGCTGGTGTCACCCGGTGCGGAAGGGCTTAAGTCATGGTGTCACCCTCAAAAATGTGATGACCTTTTTTTTAGGAATTCGTCTCCCAAAAAAAGAAATGTGATGACCTTTTTAGGGATTCGTCTCCCAAAAAAGCGATGACCTTTTTTAGGGATTCGTCTCCCCAAAAAAAGTGATGACCTTTTTTAGGAATTCGTCATCTTGCGAAAATTTCATCATTTTCTCATGTTGGTGTGTCATTTTCTCATGTCTGAGGGTGTCACCCGGTGCGGTCCGCACCCCCCGCACCCATCGTTACGCCACTGTATCAAACACAAACTCATGTCATCGTTTGCATATATTTACGTACTTAATGTTGTACCGGTCCACTGCATCATCTTATTAATGAAATCTGCTATATTGTAACAGTGGCTTGCACGTTTGCACGTTTGCAAATACATTGACTGACAAATAATAATCGTTTATTCGAATTCGCAACATAGGTCTTAATAATGAACTGCCTCGCGTGCCAGCAGATTTTTGGTTTATATCGGAAAACAAGACAAATATTGCCACGGTTTAACGTCGTCTGCTTGCAATTGATTACGAAAGAACAAGAGCGCGCCTGGTGAAAAGAAATGGTTCGATGTATGTATGTAATCATAGTAGGCCTATGTATATTCGTTTATTAAGTAAACTTGTTGTCATACGCAACCAGGAACAAAAAAGTTAAGAAAAGAAAGGGAAATGCACATTCAATCGGATCAACAGAGAGCAATTCTCGGAACTATCGTCTATAAAGTACTCTCGGGATGAAATTTCGATCGTCTTTCTTCGGTAGGGTAGCAAACGTATGTGCCTTGAACACGGTAATACTGTGTGCATGACTTGCATTGAGCAGTCAGTCGAAAATGATGACTGAAAACATTTTGTATTTCACTCGAAATATTGGCTATTCGTGCGTTTGGTTGTGAATGAGGACAGAAAGATGCACGTGCTAAGCAGATATTGCATGGTTATTAGTTCGCCTACTGCCCATTTCAATAATGATCGAAAACAGTTATTGTTGTGATAATCACCAGTTTAGTTGATAATCTATATAAATAAAGCGACAATTCTGTCTGTCTGTCTGTCTGTCTGTTTGACCGGGCTTAACTTCTACAATTTTGCACCTTTTCACTCGAAACCTTCACTACTGTGTCGGCCTCGGTTTCGGACACCCAGTGGAGGGGTTCGCGTCCCCCGTTTTCACCGCTACCATGGTGAAAAGGGCCAAAAACTCTACCCAACCCACCGTCCCTGACGCCCCAGCGCGAAGCGGTTCTATTTATGGCGCCGGTATTCCCCAACGTCATTAATAATGCGCATAACGACACCGTCAATCACGCCCCAGCCCGCCTCTTCCACTGTCAAGTGGTTCTATTTATGGCGCGGGTATTCCCCAACGTCATTAATAATGCGCATAACGACGTGTTTACTTTCGCAAAAAAATTAATTACGATCGATTCGAACTATATTCATCGTTTTACAGCAAAATTCTATGTTCAGAGACAAAGATCTAAATTATCTCTCTTATGAAACAACCAGTCTGCTTTACTAAGGGCGAGGCCGACTACACACCGGCAGTGAGGGATAGATTTCTGGCGTTTTCTTTAACCCGCCGACGCCGGCTTCACCCTCTTCGACTGCGAAGCAGTCAGTCCACGGGAGACTGCGAAGCAGTCTACCCCTAAGGTGGCCAGACGCCACAAGGGCCTCCAAGACTGCGAAGCAGTCGTCGCCAGAGGGCGACTGCGAAGCAGTCAGTCCACGGCAGAGGTCGCAAGACGCGACAAGGCGTATATAAGACTGCGAAGCAGTCTCCGCTGTACGCCAGAAGGCGTCTACAAGACTGCGAAGCAGTCTCCCCCACAGGTCGCCAGACGCCACAAGGGCCTCCAAGACTGCGAAGCAGTCGCCGCCAGAGGGCGACTGCGAAGCTAGACGCCAGAAGGCGTATACAAGACTGCGAAGCAGTCTCCGCTGTACGCCAGAAGGCGTACACAAGACTGCGAAGCAGTCTCCCCCACAGGTCGCCAAAATTTCTTCCTTATTCGCTACACGGATTTAAACTTATACCTAAATTTCTTGCTTATTCGCTACAGGGATTGAAACTTATAACCCTGGGCAACGCCGGGTAAACCATCTAGTTGGTTATAAAACTATAGTTTAGCTAACAATTAATGTTATGTAGTTGATATCGCGACTTGAAAGTAAAAAATATGTACTGGGGCATGTCATACCCCACCTTACCAGAGCGTTGCAGTGCTTCAGCTCACTTCCAAAAGGTTAATGTTGCAAAGGCACACCTTCGATTGAATGAATAGTTAGATATAGAAACCATAATCTCTGTAGTTTCCTGCAAGTAGGCCTACAAAGCTATTTGTAGAAACGTTTGCGTTCTAATTTGCTGCTCTATAATTCTCTTCCTGTTGACAATAACAGATATGCAGGTCTAAACAAGTCTCTGGACCAATTTTATTCAGCTTTGTAGAAACACAGTCTTTCTTTTAGGATTCAGTTGACATTAGAAACACGTTGTCTCTCTGGCCTGTCCCCAATGATTCTGACCTGGCATGTGAAGATGGCCGGAATAACCTGGCTCTCACGGACCTGATTCTTTATAGAGTCGGTGACCAAGTTGGTATGCCTGCGGCAGCTTTTGCGGGCGCTAACATTTTTCGAAGATGTACAGTACATTACTTTACAGTAGACAGTTAACTTTGCTACACTACATGATTTCAATTAATTGATACGCACTGCAAGATCCCATGTAAGTTACTTATGCCCCTCAAATATCCGTTTTTCTCATTTATAGGCCTAGGCTACACATGGTGTTATGGTGTTTAGGCCTGTCCCTCAAGAACCCATCGAATTGATTTTGTAATTGTATATTTAATAGCATCCTCAAAACGTTTCGTTTGTTTTTCACAGTCGCGAGTATATAGGAAAAACAAATAATCTTCATTCTATTATGACAAACGATATGGTCAGTGAATAGAATTGGACAATGACATTTCTATCATAACAACATTTCTTAATGGAGTGAAGTCTTCGCAAGATGTTCTGATTTATCTACACGTAGTGACCTGATAAAACGCCGCAAGTATCACGATGAATAAGATATGAACCAGTAGGCCTACTCATCAAGAGTGTCCGTAGGCATCGCAAGGAATCAGTTTCACCAGGCTGCACATCTCGATCAATTATTTCAGATGCCTACAGTCGACAGCGAAATCTTATTTACGGAGAGGTGACTTGAATCCGTAACTTCTGTTTCATTTGTTGTTTAAATTCTCATAAATCGTTTAACATCATGTTAATTTATTAGGCCTATGATACCATATTGCAAGCTCGTGTATTTAAGTTATCTATGATAATCTTGCATTTGCATTTTCATATCGCAAGCAGTTTTTTCTCAGTAGCCCGATTTCTAAGCATCATCCAATTTTCAGTAATTTATAAACTTAATATATTAATAGGTATATTTTTAGCATTGGTCTTTTTCCATAATCAATCCTACACATATAAAAATGTTTATTTGAAGCTGTTAAATACAATGACAAAACTTGCTCGTTAATGGTCAAATATTGCATTTGTGCCAAACGACTTGCATTATGTTAGCGACTCTACCTAGAATAGGCCTACCTGCGCTGAAAAATAGGCCGCTTAATTAAGTGCAATAATAATAGCTCTAGGAAACAGGTTTACGCTTTTCAACACTTTCGATGACTGTTGACTTATGCTTGACTTGTCATTTACATGGCCGTTGAGTTTCCGATGACGTTAATGACGCTCGTGACATTTTCCTCGTTATTCCAATGCCATCGTTTGCAGAGCTTCTTGCGTAAAAACATCTTTACTGGATTTAAGTTAGCGGCGTAGATAAATGGATTGAGACACACGTTCAGGAAGGCCAGGAACACAGTGATGCTACGGACATCTGTATAAAGAATGTCTAAGAATCGCAGATTATAGAGAAAGAAGTAGAAACGATTTGGAGACCAACAGAGAATATAACAAACTGAGATGATGAGGAACGTTTTGATGACGTTCATTTGGGTTTTCATGGCGTTCTGTTGAGCAGCGCTCTTCATCATGTTGTTGAAGTTTACTGCACATAGAAACATAAAATCGTTCAATGCACACAATACGACTTACTAAAAGGACAATAGATTATTAGGTAATCGAAATCACAGATGCACGAAACAAAGATTTTTGACAGATATTTCGATTAACATAATGCAAGAGGTGATGACGCTAATGACGATAATGATGATAATGATGATGATGATGACATCGGTGATGGTTTCGGTGATGATGATGATGAAATTTTGACAGCTAGGCAAGCAATTTCCTCGAAGCTTATGGGTAGCCAAAACACCCAGCAAAAAACAAACTTAACTTATCCCGCTGTAATAAATTATTTCAGATTAAACACAAGGTTTTTAGTGATGTTAGGAAATGAAATTGGTTAACGATGCAGATTTTGCAAATGCAGCAGTTTTTGCATAGGTTTGTCCTGTTGCTTTAACCTATTAATTCCGATCCAACGGAAGACTACAGGGTGGGCCATTAAAAATGAGAGCATCAGGTATAATCGTGTTTAATACGATATGAAACTGCGTTTTGAGTAAATTGTAAACACCTAAATTATTCTAAAATGTACTTACTTACCATATGTAAGTTATTTCGTCAACTTCCGGTCGCTATCTCTATTGTGAAGCAGGATTTACAACTTAACGC
The DNA here is from genome assembly GCA_963556255.1 of Allolobophora icterica. NCBI lineage: Eukaryota > Metazoa > Annelida > Clitellata > Crassiclitellata > Lumbricidae > Allolobophora > Allolobophora icterica. The sequence continues at coordinate 70,172,224 of OY744604.1, forward strand.
GCGTTAAACGCGTGATGGGGAAGGTGATAAACAAAGGCTGTAAATTAAAAAGTCTGCAACGAAGTCAGCAGCTGCTTGAATTGTTTCCTAACGAGAGAAGTGTGCGAAGCATTTGGTTCAAACATGAAAAGACATTTACGGTTCCCACACCAGTTAATTCTCAAAATGATCGTGTATATTCTGATGCAAGAGAGAAATAGCGAATTCTAGCAACAAGGCTCGCACGAACATTTCAGTCACAGCATCATGGTTTCGGTCGGTGCGTCTCGGATGATAAAACCAACGTAGTGTTGTTGAACTCGGAGCCAAAGTAAACAGTAAATACTATAGTGATCAGGTTCTAGAAAAAGGTTTACTTCCTGATATTCGAGCAATATGTAATCGTTACAATTCGACGTTGTAGCAGGCCGGAGTTCCTTCACGCACAGAACACTGTCACCTTCATCGAACCACACATCTGACCTAGACCTAAAGCCGGTAGACTATACTATTTGGGTTGCTCTCCAACACAAGTCTACCTTCGTGGTAAATTTACAACAATAGAACAACTGAAATTGGCCATTGCTGAGGAGTGGCGAAGAATGTCCCAGCGATTTATAGACAGGAACATTAACGAGTAATGCAGACGTTTAGAGAAAAATGTTCAGAACCGAAGCGGACACACAGAATATAATTTCTGATCTCTTTAAATTAACATTTAGCAACAAATTACTTGCGTTTTGACAAGAAAAATATAATAATTAAATAAATATTTAAGATTGAACGTGATGATCTCATTTTTAATGACCCACCCTGTAGATTGGAGACATCAATGCTCCAACTGACTTTAGTGACGCCAATCTTCAGAAATAACCGAGTTCAAGTACAAAGTAAGGCTCTTCGCTTTAATAATGCTTTAGTTCTAAGAAACATTAGTCTGTAGACAGTAGACGAGCTTACTTAAAATAGATTAAAACTGCAGAACCAGCGCATTGGCTCTTTGTGCAGATGATATCGATAACGGAGATACCAGGATGTCAACCTTTAGTTCATTACTTAAATCCAGCAGAATTCAATATTTTTGTAATTTGACGGCGGTTAAAATGGGAAGAATATTGTAGCTGTAATTGAAATAACTGGTGTTATTCAATGTCCTAATGACAACTAACATCATATAGGCTATAGTGAAGAGAGCTCTGATTAGATTTGCTATTAGTGGCATATATAAATGGTCAATAATAATACGATTTACCGTTAAAAGGGTGAATCGATTTATTTAGGAAAGGTAATGAGCTATTTAATATTGAATTCCTCCAACATAATTATAATGAAATGTGAAAAACATTGTTTAGCTACATGATTATGATTTACAAGTCACCAATTGGAGCTATTTTACAGAGAAAGGAAATCAAATATAAATTCACTCAAAGAGTAAGTCAAAGAAGCATTGTGGGCAATAAATATTGAAAAGCAGCGCTTGTTTGTTGCCGACGTTGATAATAGCAGACAGGACCTAACAAGACTCTGGGGAAATTAGGCAAAGTAATTCTATGCAGTGGAAATATACAAGTAATTAGAAGTCCATTCAGCATAGAAAGAACAATCCTAGTTGTTAGTTTGACCAGAAAGACAAACTGATGATTTGGAGAAATATTGATAAGGACAGGGAACGGGATGGTTTAAAAATCTGTGGTTGGTTACAGTTACGTGATTATTTATTGAACAGGAAGCCAATGCTCTGATTTGTGTAAAGGACTTAATATATGCTTATGTCTTGAGGAAATTACTATGATTCGTGATTAGCAATTCTATCAGTCTAATGCCCTTCCACGCTCTCCTGTAAGAATTGAGTAACAGTAATCTAAGCGACTGGATAGCGGATACCAATCCATTTGCCACAAGTATTCTAGAAAACATGAGGTCACAGAACCTAATTCTGCGTTAGCTTTTGAGGCTAAGTTTATTAGGCACAATTAAATACTAATTGCATTTTTTATATGATGCAACAGCGTTATACACCTACTGGAACAATGACTGATCTAGATGCCAACATCTATATTGATAAACGTACCTGGAACAATGCGTTTTCGTGTAACCTGACTTAACTAACTGATAGCAGTTATATTGATAAACGTACCTGGAACAGTGCGTTTGCGTGTGACTTTCAGTATTCGTGAATAGCAGAACACGAAGACGACCAGTGGCAAAATGAAGTTGATTAGAAACTTATAAACAGCATAGGCACTCGCATTAATAGCAGGCGGAAACTCTGCGTAAAGCACACAATGCCCATTTAAGACAGTCATGGCTGATAGATCAACAAATGCATTTAAAACTGTGTCAAAGTTGATCCATGTCAAAGCAATCGCCACAAAGTACATCCAATGACGAAAGTGTCTCTTGTGGAATACAGCATGAACTATTTTGACGTATCTTTCTAGAGTCAAGACGATCAGATTATCTGTTGAACAACACAGGAAATACCAAATCATCCACTCGCTGGTGAAAACTTTGCAGAGAGCCATTCCATTGTTGACTCTGTAATCGATGTCCAATAGTTTAACGCTGTAGCTAATTACAAGTTGTAAACAGCAAATGAAATCCAGAGTCATCTGATTGAAAACTATGGCCATCTCATACTTACGAGCTTTCAACTGTGCGAGAATTAGAAGCATCAGAAGGTTCGCAATTCCGCCAATTACTCCAATCGCGACAACTGAGGCCTCGAAGGCAACCATTTTCACAATTTTCAGAATTTTCTGTTTCTTTTCAAACCGTAAAATTAACGAGGGAAACGAGTTCGTCGGTAAGAATTTCTGGCGCAGATTTCCTAAAAACGTGCCACGATACAAGAAAATGTGCAACTATTATTGGTTTATAGAGACTGCAGCTAGCCTATCAGCATCTTTGGCGCATTCACTCAATTCTCCTGTCGTGCACACGTACTTTCTTTCCGATAGAAAATGAGTTCATTTATATATATAATTGAGCTTCGTTCGCCTTCCGATTATTAGGCCTATAGTCACTGTGGGCTAACGAAGTACGTGCGCGTCTGTTAAGCGTGTTATAGCGCATGCAGCCTGCATTTTGTCTCAACCGTACGTATATGTCTGTACTCTGATATAGTATATCCACATGGAGCCCATTAGGACACATTTTCCGATGTGGGACCCGTATAGAGCCCATTTTGATCCCCATAACTATTGCCCATGTAAAGTATATTGAAGACTGAAAGGTAGACTGTAAGAGTGGTACCAAGAAGCCGAAAAAAACTAGTACCCCGGTAGATCTCTAGTTTTTTACTTTCTTCATAATTGCCTCAAACGGTTCTTCAGACATGTGCCAGCTGATGAAATTCTTCCTGGTTCGTAAGTGATACAAGAACCAGTTAACGATACAGCAGAACAGGTGGCGTATGCTGTTGTGTAAAGCCTAGAGCTCCATCCAAGCGACATCTCACAGGCCATTTTTGTGAAAAGATCACACTGTAGCACGACAAGTGAAATCCACTGAAAGTCTGAAACCTTTTAATGGCAGACAAAATAAGTGTGATGCAAAACTGAAAGCCTGCTATAAACAAGATAGCTCTGAGCTCTCAACTATTTCATCTTGCTGCGTGCAAGTGTTCAGATAATTATTGTTCCACCGTGAGAAAGATTATTAAGCAGGCCTACCACTTGAAGAAGGAACATTTCTAGCCGATCACCGATCACAAAGAGCGAAGATGATGGCACCGTGCTAGAAAAAACAAATACTGGCGTAATCTCCAAAACTTCCGACAGTCATTACAAACTTATAGTGAGCATATGATCTGAAACTCGTTGCATATGGTACGTGGCTATTTCAGTAAAATATTAATTACAATGCAGACTGGTATTTTGGGATCCAAACCTGAAATTCGCGGACCATGTGAAGATAGTGCATATTCGCCTTGATGGCAATAGTTTAAAGTGAGCTGCACTAGTCAAGAGGGCTATAACCCAATGCATCAGCTAATTGCATCAAACACAGAAAATTATCGTTATTTTTTTAAATAGTAAAGGCTATAGAAGGTTGAACAGACGCGATTCTATGCTATGCCTTCATGGTTTCTAATTATGATGGTGTTCACATAGCAAATGCAACACCTGCAGAAGGAAATTCAAGGCATAGCCGTGCCAGTCCCAAGCCTGGTTAAAGAGGAGGGAACCCGCCTTAGTTCCATCAGGAGTCTAGTTTTCACCGGTTAGGGCTTCCGGTGAGATTCAGTGTTGTAAGCACTAACATACTTTGGTTCTGGATATGTAAAGGCAATCGACCTCAACCTGGTTGTTCCCGCAAGTTCTTTGTAGCCTGGACTCTGATTTCCCGGTGTACGATCGCTACCATTTGTGGTCCATGGTCCTTGTGATACAGACGGTCGCGGTTTGCGCACTCCAGCCGCATGCTGGCAGTCGAAGGTATGCCCTATAACCAGACCTCTTTGAGACCTATCTAAACCTGGTTTCCAAAGAAGTAGAGACCTCTTCGAATGTCACGATCAGTTGGTTGAGCCTACAAACAACCAGCAATTGCTTTTGTCTAAAACACCATTCACATGTTGAGAGAGCCAAACATGATATTGTCCACGGTCGCCTTTCGATTCTATGGGATACCTAATGAGCCCGATAATCACATGTCTTATTGCATGTTCACATGTTTAACCTCATGTTACGGGGGGGGGGGGGAGAGGCGTCGTAGAGTAATACATAACACACTGGCGTGAAGTGCAGAAGGTACCAAGATCGAGTCCCGTAGCCCTCCATAAGGTTTACTCAGCCTTCTACTCGCTAGATGGCGGCGGTAGTTAAGTGAGTGTTAGGCCGTGATGGCGCCCACGTGGCTGCCGTTAAAAACAGTTGTATTCGACTCCTGTAAAACTGTTATCATGTGCTTCTACTGTATACATATATTTAAGGCGCCCTGCGTGGCTGCCGTTTCTACTAAATGTATGTTCACTGTACATCGCAGTGCGGTTAGTAGGCACTTAAATAAAGAAAAGATATTATTATTAATATTATTATTATGTTAGTTTAGTAACCCTTCTTTTAACCTGGACGTGACGTCATTTATGGACGTCACTTTACTGAACAATTTTCATTTGATAGATAAACCAAGAATAAATTTATTTATTTCTCTTACGCTGTAGAAGCTGTAATTAAAGGTTTTGGCCTATTTATGTTTTATTTGCAGGAAGAAGAAATGAGAAATCATTGCTTCTGTTACAGTGAATGACAGTTGTCGACTATACATCCGTAGGCTACATATAATTAGCCAATCTCTCAGCACAGCAGCACAGCAGCACAGCAGCAGGGGTCTCGGAAGCATTGAGATCAAGATGATCTCTGCGTTTTATAATAAAGTTGATGTGTCATTTGTAAGATATGTCAGTCTATAATTAGCGTCTAGTGACAAATTAAGCTGTCTGCCAAAGGGACTTCTGGGTCGCTATATCTATAGCTATATCTATAGGGTATCTATAGCTTAGCATTGCCTAAAGTCACGGTAGAAAGCGACACAACGTCTGAAATCTCGTTATGCAATATCCACAGGAACCATTACTCTCAAATAAAAGGCTATAGGGTGTTTCTTTATGGAACAGCCTGAGGCTGGAAATCAGAACTGTCCCAGTCAATGCAAACTCAGGACGCACTTCTTTTGAACTGGTAGATATTGTCACGTTTCGGACCATTGTAGATGCAAAGAAACGCTATATAATAGTCCAGGTAATGCCTACAGACTTGCATTCGTGCATACATAAATACATCCGTATGCGTACATACACATATACATACACGTGTATTGATACATACGTAAAGAATTCGAACAATGTATTCTCACCTGCCACAACAATGTATGCCTACCTGCCCTATCCTTAGCTATGTTCTCAGGCACTCAATTATTTTTACTCTTCCTGCAATTGTGCGTTGCTTTATCCACCACGTGCACGACTAGTTAAAACTGGACTACTACGCTATTTCTCGTGCATGCCCAAAATTCATAACACCATTTGTTGGCCTGTAGACCCCCAATAGCACCTGTAGGTCTAGATATTTTGACACCAAGTATATATAGACCTATTAACCATGGGGATGAAGATAGATGAATGGTAATACTCTTGTATGAAGAACATACAGTATATAGGCGCCGACTTTTGCTTTTGTCTCTGGGTGTCACTGGGTGCATGGGTCTTCCCTCCATTTCCATACTCCATCCCATTTGGTAGATGAGTTTTAGCGGATTTTCGGAGAAAGAAAGATGTTTTCTTGTCAAGGATTCCAGTGTTATTATTTATTTATTTTAAATAAAAAATAAATAAATTATTGTTTATGTGCGGAGTGTGACTGTGAGATCATGCAATGTTTGGTATTTGTGTTGTAGTTGTACTTCTCACGTTGTGAGATTACTGCTTATGTGTAAAAAAAATTGAATTTTGGGTCTGAATTCTTCTGGGTGCCAGGCACCCACTGAACTTTCTCTCTGGATGCATTGGCACCCAAGGCCCCAAGAAGTCGGCGCCTATGATGAAGAACGTAAGATCTTAAAAGACGCGGATCGATACCCACAAGCCCCCGTTAGGTCGACTCAACCGTCCACTGCCTAGGGGCCACAGTGAAATGAACAGGCGCCTAACAGATTTCCAAGACGAATGTTCACTAAGACCTTGATAATTGCACCGTCGTGTTTCATTAGACGAATGGTAGGGCCTAATACTCTTGCATGAAGAACATAAGATCTTGAAGGACGTGGTTCGAGGCCCGCAAGCCCCCCACCAAACACACGCACGCGCGCGCGCGCGCGCACACACACACACACACACACACACACACACACACACACACACACACACACACACACACACACACACACACACACACACACACACACACACACACACACACACACACACACGTACACATACACATACACATACACATACACATACCTACACACACCTATATATACACCTACACACACACACGCACACAGGCACACGCACACACACACACAAACACACACACGCACGCACACACCCACATACACGGAGCTCAATCAACGGATTCAAATCAATAGTTATCTAGCGGCATCATGTTCAAAGCCTCTAGATCAAACTGCGTCGATGCTGTGGAACGACGACGGGCGGTAGCATTCGCAGCACACGTTACGCCTCCGCCCAGTAGTCCCTTACGCCGTCTTTAGATCTCATACTCGACCTTATATCAGTAAGCAGAGCGTCTTATTTGAGGCGAGCGATCGAACACTCTCCATGGTCGCTCGCCTAGCTGAAGGTGTCGCACCGTCGGTCGTCGATCGATCAGTATGATTTAGACTCCAAGACAATAGACGAACCTGGAGCCAGACCATTATTTCTTTACCTAATTTACATGGGCTGCGGTGAATGCGTGCCATGGCCCGTGACCTAATGACTACCGACTGATCGCTACAATTTCGTGCAATATGATTGGCCATAGCAACAAGGTCGACTCCTGATCGACGCCGCGTGACATCGTTCGTAACGTCACTAATTATATGTAGATTTCCAAAACGCAAGTTCAGTAAGATCTTGATGATTGCAACGTCGTGTTCCAATAGATGAATGGTAGGACCTAATACTCTTACATGAAGAACATTAGATCTTGAAAGACGTGGTTCGAGACCCTCAAGGCCCCCTCCAAACACACACACAATACAGTATTAGGCTAATTTTGGAACAGTTCAGGAAAAGATATCCTAGCAAAAATTGTCGAATGAAGACTTCATGAATAATTCCTGTCGATAGCATATTAAGTGTTGCTGGGCAGTAGAAATATCAGACTGCTGAAATTACTAATTCACTATTGAAACAAGAAAGACTACAGTTATTCGTTTATTTTGCGCATGCGCTCATTTCCTCTGCCCGTAGGTGGCGTACAACATTACTCCCAACGGCAAGTAGGCCCTAGATATTAAAATACATTAGCTCCTTTTGCTGCGTCATTAATGAAGGAATGAGTAAATAAATAAATGAACTAATAGTCGTTCATTGAACATCAAAGCTGGCATAACGCAATTTGAACAAGTTGCAAGTGTTCGTTAGAAGTAGCTTGGGATGTAATGTATTACGCTAGTAGGTCTATTCTTTGTTAATCTTAAGTGTTTGTCGTCTTTTGTCTACTTTTATACATGTAACTTGCGCAAACGAACAAACAGGATATAATTTCAAAGCACGTGCTTAACCAATATGCCTATGGCAGAATAAAACACTTATACTTGAACGAAGCTTGTGAGAGGACTTCATTGAAAAAGTCAAATACAAATATCTTGATACATTTGCGTGCAAATACAAATTCTGGTTGGCTCTATTCAGAGAAAAATCCAAATGTAACGTATAATATTATAGCATAAGGTGCTAAATATTTTTGCAGATACAATAGCGTCCAACAGCCTACAATTGCTAAGTACTAATTAATTAGCTGCCTCGGAGGTTATTTGTGACACATCCTAAACTGACTGGCTATCTTTTAATTAAGTACAAAACACATTCGACAATGACTGGTTATATATCTTTTAAATATAACCTACGAATGTAAGTTAAGGTAATTCTCTATTATTATTTTCTAATATTACAAACACGATTTATTTGACAATAATACCCAACGCGAGTACAGGAATCTGCTAATTTGATTTCTACAGGTGTTGTCAAGACAACCGCATAGACTCGCATAGACTCGACCTTGCTTTTTTTCATGGCTTTATCGGATGAAACTCTTCAACAGCGCTTTCTGTTTGAACGGACGCCATGGTATTTAATAGGTCCCCATGTACCAATTATGCTGTTAAACTAACGTTGCTCTGACGAGTGAGCTGAGTGAGATAGCGCAGATAATGAACATAATAGGTCAAAGATAGGAGCCTTGTGAGACCCAACGAGTGTTGTCAAGACAACTGCATAATCGTAGCTAATGATTAATATCGCTTATACCTAACATTTTGACCTCCTATGAATGACAGGACCATTGATGTCGACCTTAATTTACCTAAGAATTTGCTACGATCCTCCAGACTGTATTCAGTAGAATAAAGTAGTTTCCAGTATTTAACGACATCTATCCTCCGCATCTCGTCAACAGGTTTCTACATCATGTCTACTTAATCTTTGGCAACCCTTCAGTGGCATCTTACTCCTAAGACTTTCCAGCTGGTTCGCATTTACTAGCACTGTACTCTCCCGGCTACAATTTTTAGCATTTCTCCTTCTTTCCCTACCTAAGCATTGGATGCATCATCTACACCGTCCCTTCTCACTTCATTATAATGCTTTTGCTGTTATTAATCGCACCAGCAAGTTTCTAAAACAATTGTTACACATTTACAAAATAACACCAACCGAAATGTCTTAATTTAGTTATTTAGTGAAGTTGAAGCCACTTAGGTCTTGTTAGTATAGCGTGTGAGATGTGGATGAATAATGTGACTAAATAAGACATGTTATTACGGTTTAACGTCGCCTGTTTCATGCTGCTTATAACGAAAGAACAAGACAGCCGCAAGCGAAAATAAATGAAACAAATTTTCGCCACCTTGCGAACGACACGATGTCAAATGAAACCAAAAGCAATCGACGGATCGAAATCTCAGACGTTTGGCAATCAACAACAGCTAACTAACGAAGAAGAAATACTTGCACAATCATGTGTTAACAATTATAAATATTCAATTAGGCAAGCTTAGCTAATGATGTATATGCAACTAGGCATCCATATTTTATGTTATGCGCATTTAGGCAATGTAGCCTAACCAATCGTAGCTAATGATTAATATCCAATAATGCAATCACAGCTAAAGATGTACAGTAGGCCTATATGTAATTAGGAGATCGTAGTTAACGATGTATAGGCCTATGCAATTAGGAAATCATAGCTAATGATGTATATGCAATTAGGCGATCGTAGTTAAAGATGTATATGGAATTAGGCGATCGTAGCTAATGATAGTGTCTACTGAGAAGAATTGGCTCGTTGAAAAAGAATGCAGTATAGGGCCTACAGGAACAACTCCTCTAATTTGGTTTGTTTAATAAAAACATGTTGTAATGCAACAAAACATGTCACGTGTCGTACAATACGACAAAATCTATGATGTGATTGACTGTTAAAAGAACGGCAAACCACGTTTCCACGAAAAGACGTGAGGTACCTGCTGAGTGTCATACACAGGTAATAAAAATTTCTGGCATAAAGTGATTAGTTTCTGACACGTTGTATACCCCAGCTACTCCAACACTTATCAGCGGTCAAGGGTACGAAATAACATGCATAGAAAGCATCTAGTGCTTCCTATGTTTACAGGATTAAACAGGAAACCACAAGATTTTATAAACTGCATTGAAATTTATAGTTAGTGGTGATTGTGTAAGATCAGTGAGAAAAGTTATGCTGACGCAATTGCTTGTATGACGGACCAGTTGAAACCAGTCTTTGCTGGTGTGTTGTGGGGTACAGTGAGGCGACGATATATCGTGTGGTCGGTTTATGTTTTACTTTAAAATGTAATTGATAGATTCTAGTCAATCTAGTGTTTAGGGGTTTTATGTCTACGAATGAAGTTTGTGTCACTAAACTAATTTGCTGTAATAATACGTAAAAATGCAAAGATTGTGCGTCTTGTGTCGAATTACGTTACACTACGGGTCGTATAATACGATATGCCATGTTATTAAAGGCAAAACATAACATACCATAAACATAATATTATTAACATACTGAAGTTATAAATTTTAATATACACGCCTTACGTCGCGGTCTATCAGAGAATGCCACTGACCGTCTTAAAATAACGTTACACAGTTCCATGTGTTTCATAAAGAAGATCCCAACACATAAAATTCGCATGCAGTCTGTATTTCTTAGGGTTTATAACTTTATACAACACCTTTTGTAATTTCTACGAGCACTAATTAATACCTGACATGAGCATTCAGCCGGTGTGTCAAATTCGTTTACAGTCGAGCTTTGCCTAAACTACGTTTCTCGAATTATTTCATTGAACACTTCTGAAAAGCCTGTATGGAACCCCAGCGACAAATACGCCTTTAAAAGAGCTCACTCCTAATGGCTAATGGGCTTCTCTTTCAAAACTGTCCCCGGGTTTCAAACCTCCGTGCGTCTTGTGTGGAATTGACGAATCATTGCAAACTATGTAACCGCAATGAAAGGTTGTGACGGTGTCATTGTGTTAAGGCTTTTAGCTGAGCATCGTTAAAGTAAGTCTATACCTTGACAAAAAGACGCGTATTGAATGAACGCTTGTATTGTGATATTTCAGTTTGCTTTAGCTGACTGTCTTTCTTCTTCTGGTAAATTGTTCGCTCTGAAAAGCATGTGTTTGCGCTCAGGGGCGGATCCAGAAGGTCTGTCGGGGGAGGCAAAAAATTATACATACATACCAACCATCTTCTGGGAGAGGAATCATCAGTTTACCAACCGACCACCAAAAAACTTTTTGGGGAATTCATCTCCCAAAAAAGTTTATCGCCTTTTTTGGTAATTCATCTCCCAAAAAAGTTGATGACCTTTTTTTAGTCATTAACCTCTTTCATGTCTTCAGGTCAGGTCTACATCTGCGGAGGCCACATCCTCTGTACATTTGACTCATCCACGCCTACGGGGGGAAGTGGGGGCCTCGCCTGTGTAAAAAATCATAAAAACATCATAAAACGCCTGTGTAAATAAAGAAAAATTTCAAATGGGGGCCATGGCCGGATTGGCCCCCCTGGATCCGCCCCTGTTTGCGCTTACATTACGCCTAGAAAATGTCTTTTATCGTATCGTATCGTATCTAGAAATTTATAAGGCGCCTCCCGCAGTATAAACTATTCAGAGGTGCCCTCAGTGCATGAGCCCCTTTTATATATCACGGATAGGTTTTTTGTGCGCACATGTCCTTTTGCCTCGAAGCAGCGTAGCCTAGTTTGACTGCGGTATCCGCTCCGAAGCTCAGAAACAAGCATTCTACATGCGCAAAATATAATGATGACGTCTAACACTCAAATGGACAACGGATATGTAGGCCTACATGCTTATTTATTTAACCCTCAGGCTACCAAGGTTTTTTTGCGACATCGTGTTTGGTTTAAGATATCATATAATGTAATACAGCATTTGATTCAGCATTCATTTCTGAAAAGAATGGTATATTTAGTTGTAAAATATATGAATGCATCTCGAAATTATTTAGTTTTTAACAAAGGCACCGGTCCATTTAACGATATCTGATATTATCCAACACAATTTGTACTATTTGGATAAAAAGATATAAATGATGTGGGTTTTGAAAATGAACTATGTATCCAAGAATATTCTAAATATAATAAATATAATGAGGCTTAATTTTCAACAATACAAACTATTCCAAAGTCTGTTTTAGTTACAGGCAAAACCTAAAGGCGTGCAGCTATATCAACATGAAACAAGAAATTATGTAATTTTTCCCGGCAGTCAAAAACGTCAGTGGTCCTTGCAGTTATTGCAAGTTACTTTCATTGTTTTGTGCGAATGCTTCCTGCAAACCGGCTTCTTGAACACTTCACAGCGCTGCTTTACTCTGTTAGTATTCTGCTTCAACTGTTTATAGCCCTTCCCCATACCCAACCATATCGATTTACGTTGTGATGTTGCATCAGTGATTTTCACACTGAAAAAGCGTGTTATTATTCATTATGATCACTTCCGGTTATCAAAAGACAAACAACTAGGCAAGTAAATATAGCCCTAAATTCCCTCTAAAGAATAGCATAGTTGTTTCTCTTCCAGAAAGAATAATGAATACCTTTATAGTCGACAACAGCTAACAGCTGACGAGAGAAATTCCTGATTTCATAAGTGGTACCTAGGCTATATCGGGTATAACTTTTTTATGGCGTGGGATATCATCACGACTTTTACCTCAAAATTTGCGCAAATGGACCCCCTACAGCTACCTAAAATGTCAAAATTATATTCCATGTGCTAAAAAATTTTTTTCCAGAAAAACGTAGGGGGTGGTAACCACCCCCCCCTTGGTAGCCCGAGGGTTAAGTTGCTACGTCATCCGACGTGATGTTCCGCTTACCCTTTGGACTGAGTTGAGTTTAATTAACTCATAGTCTAAGTATAGGGCATCATGCGGTGGAATAAATAAGGATCTAGCCTACCTCTTACATGGCTGGAGGCTGGATCATATATTTATATTGACATTCGGCCGAAACCTAGGTTGTGGACAAGCCAGAGGCTGTTGCCGTTTCTACGAAGGTGACATAATTCCTGGTAATAAAACTGCCAGGGAATATTGTAATGCAACATAATAATATATTCGTGTTTAGTCACGAGCTCACTGACAAACCGCAGTAGGTTACATTGAAACATTGACATACAGTGGTAACATTATCAGGATCTTGATAAACACACGTCTGAGCAGCCTGTTATGCACCCGCTCATTTTACTGCTGCTCCTCTTGGGAGTGGAAGTCCCAGTCGACGTAGATGGGCTTGCCGGTATCTTTCAATATCCGTATGTTCTTCATGCAAGAGTACTACAATTCATCTATTCCCCTCCCCATAGGCGAAGTGGCATTGCTATACAGAAGGTGTTATACACCTGCGAACTAACATAAGACATATGGTCCTTTAGTGACACACCAAGACCATTAGACTGTCATTATGTAGACCATATTATGTATATGAAATATTTAATGAAGTATTTAAATATTTAGGTACCGAATCTGCTACAGGATTTCTGCTTTGGTGTAGCGATGCCTCCTGGGCAGCGCTCTTGTTTACTTACTCCACATTGGGTCATCGTGGCTGTTGCTCTCTTCGCTCCGCGGATCAAGGTGAGCTGTTGGTTCCTTATGCGCGTAGGCATTAACTCTATTCATCGTCGCGCGTTTTCTGTCGCTGGTCCAACTGTTCAGAATGGACTTCCCCTAGAGTTGTGACTCCTGCCTACGGGATTCATATGTCGTTGTGACGCATTCTATAACAGCCTCAAGTCTGTCCTTTTCTCCAGGGTGGGGTCGGGAGCGGCCCTGAATAGAAACCTTGAAGGGGCGCTATATAAATTTTCTGAATGAATGACTGACTGAATTTCGTACTTGCATTTAAAATACAATGGAATGTAAGCAGGGGCGTAACTTTGGTCTAAAAGTGGGGGTACCAATTTCTTATATACACGAAACAAGGCTGAGACTGCGATCTCTGAGAAGGCACAGTAATAAAATATTCATTGGCATTGTTCAAAAAGTGTTGGGTACGGTACCCCCCAGTCCAAAAAAGTGGGGGGTACGGGTACCCCTCGTACCCCCCACAAATTACGCTTGTGAATATAAGTATTTGTACTTTTACTTAAAACACTTATTTTGAGTGCTATAGTTTAACATATAATGATAAAATACATTTATAAAATACTTTATCTTAAAATAAATAACAAAGCATTGTCGTAGGCAACAAGCCCACCTTGACGATAATTGGACCGTTTAGACTAATGTGTCGTAAAAGTGTCTGCCCCGGCATGTTCCGTACGAGATTTCAGGTGTGCCGCGAGAGAAACCTAAAATTCGCTAGTCTCTTTAATTGACTTCATAAGAAATTATTTCATAAATACAATTTTCGGTTTTTTAATGTCTTCACTTTTAAGAATAGTTTATCATTCACAGTTATTCGATGTCATGTGATCAAAAGTTAAAACTCTAGTGACATTAATCTATTCCATGTTATGTTATGTGTTCAGCCTCCTCTCGACGTCATTATTACGGAGACACCAGCATAACTGTGAATGAACAAGGCATTGTCTTCTACTTTTTTCGTTTTATATTAAGTTTTCTTACCTGAATATAAAACTAATAATGAGCTATAAAATCATGTGGATATGGGGAGTGGATAATTGAATGGTAACTCTTGCATGAAGAACATAGGATCTTGAAAGACGCGGTTCGATACCCGCAAGCCCTCTAATTCGACTCAGCCTGCCACTCCCTAGGGGCAACAGTGAAATCAGCAGGCGCTTAACAGGCTGCCAATACGTGTGTTCGATAAGATCTTGATAACTGTACCGTCGTGTTTCAAAAGATGAAAGGTAATACCCATAGGGGCCGACTTTTGCTTCTGTCTCTGGGTGCTGGGTCCCCCTTCCCCTCCCTTCCCCTTCCCACTCTCCTTAGATAGGCCCTAGGTGAGTTCTAGCGGATTTTCGGAAAAAGAAAATTGTTTCTTTGTCAAAGGTTACGAGGTTAGTAAATGTATTGAAAATCGGTGACGACGTTCCAGTTTTGTTATTTATTTTTTAAATAATAATAAATAATTTATTTATGTACGGGCTGTGAGCGTAAGGTCATGCAATGTTGGGTATTTGTGTGGCAGTTGTAGGCCTACTTCTCAAGTTGTGAGATTACTGCTTAGTTGTAAAAAATTTGAATTTAAAGTCTGAATTCTCCTGGGTGCCAGGTACCCACTGAACTTTCTCTCTGGGTGCATTGGCACTAAAGGCTCCCAAGGAGTCGGCGCCTATGGTAATACCCTTACATGAAGAACATAAGATCTTGAAAGACGCGGTTCGATATCCTCAAGCCCCATCCAGGTCGACTTAACGTTCCACTCCCTAGGGGCAGCAGTAAAATGAGAAGTAAATTTCAGGCCTAAAATTCTGAACACTATTTGTAGGCCTATTAACAGTAGCAACATATATGCAGGCCTACAATCTTAACTCCATGTAACTGTGTAGTCTTATACAGTGCATTGAAAAACAATACAATAGCGTGATAGTGTTCCTCTTATAAAGTTTATTTATGTGCACTTTGAAGCCGGGAAAATTGCTTCTATAATTTGTATGGTTCTACTTATAATGGATCAATAATGTTTAGCCCGTCAGGTTTCTAAATTGTGCAATTCTGATGCTGTCGAATTATTGCATAAAAAATTATATTTTGACGAGCTTCCGGGCGTTACCTGAGATCTGTCTGAGGTAGCTACTTGTTCTTCCGCAGCCTTTCTCAATGCTGAAGTCCACGCTTTGTTTGCCCGTATGGTTGACTCTGATTTGCAATTTATACGCAGGCGTTTTCTCGATTCAGGTGTGACTCATGTAACATGTAATGCTAAGATTGTTATGAGTATTGGATTCAAGGATGCACACCTATATCCAAAACGATGGTCTCCCTTTTTAGAGAACGATTTTAGAGTTAATCCATTGGACTAATGAATAGTCTGTTAAGCTTGGACAAATCTGAGCTCCTAAAACGCCGACTTAAGGATGTCTTTATGATATTATTCAAACAGGAACTACTATAATGGTGGCGAATTTTTAATGGAGTGCTAATAATTAATTTGCACGGTGCGGATGAGGTTTTACTGTTGATTCTTAGTAGCTATAAGGAACGTTGATAGTAATTAACAAACTGTTCGCATAGCTTACACGAATAAACCAATTTGCAGTTTTGTCATAAAGATCAACTTCTTAATGCCTGGTTCGAATAATGATTACTCTTTTCCCATGAGACCCTTTTTTGCGTGTTGTCCTCGAATGAGCACCCATATTTTCCTGGAATAGTTTTCTCCGTGCGCTGTTTCTGTCCTCGCTTGGATTTCTCTTTCGGCAATCGACAGAACTTAACATGGAGGTATAGGTATGCATACCGACTTTGCTCTGAAGAAACCATCGATGATGTCCAGGGGCGCCGCCAGGCTTAAAAAAATTGGACGCACATCCCTCCGGTCTCCTCCCATCCACACCCGTCCGCTGTCTGCCACTCGTAGTTATACACTGAAAATGACTCAGATTTACTCATAAAAGTACAATATAACACATGCATATATGATATCATATGATATTATTAATACATACTGTATGGTAGACCAAAATTACACAGTGAAATTGTCAAAAATATCCTTGTGCGGATTTGATTTGGTGGGTGGACGCACGTGCGTCCAGTGCGTCACGCTGCCGGCGCCCCTGATGATGTCTTGAGCAAAGAGCATATTTATGCTCAACCAGCATTATTAAAGTGGAGCAACATGTATAGATATTCTTTGATTCAACTCTTCGTTTATTCCACAAGATGTCATATGCCATTAAAATGTCATTATCAGGCAAAACAATGCACTGAAAACTCGAAGGGTCACCAATGGCGCGGCCACACACACCTCTACACACACACACACACACACACACGCACGCACGCACACGCACGCACGCACGCACACACACACACACACACACACAGGTTTGACCACGTCTCTGAATTTATGCGAGACGTTCTCCATTGGCTTCCTGTCCAGCATCGCATTCATTACAGGGTCTCCACCATGGCGTGGCATTGTGTCCTAGGGCGGGCCCCGGCCTACCTCTGCGAGCTCTCTACTTTAACTTCCGCTTGTGCGGGGCGCCGTGCCTTGCGCTCGGCCTCCCGGGGTGATTTTGCTGTCCCCTATGCGCTTACTGCTATGGCGCAGCGTAGGGCATTCTCCGTGGTGGGTCCTACCGCTTGGAACGACCTCCCTCTCTCCCTTCGCTCTCTCCCTAGAGACCTCTCAGGTACTTTCTATGGCCTTCTTAAGACCTTTCTTTTTGACCGGGCCTGGGTCGGGAGCGCCACTGAGTAGATTTCTTGAAGGGGCGCTATAGAAGTTCATTATAGATAGATAGAGATAGATAGACACACACACACACACACACACACACACACACACACACACACACACACACACACACACACACACACACACACACACACACACACACACACACACACACACACACACACACACACACACACACACCTACACACACACACACACACACACACACACGCGCGCGCGCGCGCGCGCGCGCGCACGCACGCACACGCACACACACACACGCACACACACGCACACACGGAGCTCAACCAACGCATTCACTTCAATAATTAGCGGCATTAGGTTCAAAGCTTTTAGATCAAACTGCGTCGACAGTGTGGAACGACGACGGGCGGTAGCATTCGCAGCACACGTTACGCCTCCGCCCAGTAGTCCCTCGTGGGTGAAAGAGGACGAATGTCCGGCTAATCCGCGAACCACCGGATGCATGGAGAACAGATATTAGTCGCATACCGCTCCGAAGATTGAGATCACTCCAAAGCTCACCGTCGCTTCTCGGCCGAAACGAAAATTACCTGGCTGCCAACAGGTACAGATCATATAGATCTTATACTCGACTCTACATGTGTCAGAAGGCCAATCCCTTCTCCTAAATTCACGTAGACCGAGACAAAATGTGATAAAACTGCCACCAAACGAACAAAATCGGTAACAATGAGAAAGAATATTGTTCCCAAACTCAAACTGAGCAACAATAAACTGCAACATGCTAAGAACTACTCAGCAGATTCTGCATCTAGTCAATGTAATTCACCTAAATGACGCAAGATGGTGACACGCCCAGCAACAGTTCCTGCATAATAATTGTGTGCATGACGCACAGGCGAAGCTCAGAATTGTTACTTTCACCTGGTCAGTTATAGAAAATATCGAACGACACGCACACAAAACTCCTGATTCACTCTTGCTGATTATTTATTAAGAAGTTCTAGACTTATTCCTTACTCGTGCTGATATTTTGAATATCGTCACATTTACACAAGAGTTGTTACACTGTTGTTATTTCTTAAAAGAAACTGCGTAGTCACCTCGACTTGGAAGAAGTGAATGAATGGAGAAGAATATAATTATGTCCAATTACGTCAGGATCGCACAACAAAATAACAGGAAGCAATTTAAGTGTAGGTCTACTTCAGAAATATTTTTGAATCTACAGGTGTAGCTAAGGTTTCCATCAACGTTTAAACAGTTGTTTGTCTGTAGCTAAGTATCAACTGAAAGCAACCATCGCGATACCTATTGTATGTTTCAAATGGTCAAATATCCTATTAAATCTGTTGCATGAGCCACTGGCTTTCAGAATCAACGGTAAAACCTCATCCGCACCGTGCAAATTAATTATTTTAAAAAATTAAAAAATTCTTTGGGAGTCCATAGAGTAGTGGTAACATCACTGGTGTGAATTGCAGTAGGTAGCGGGATCGCCTCCCGTAACCTTCCCAAAGGTCCACTCAGCCTAACAATTCGCGAGATGGCGCGTTTGTGAAAATGAGATGTAGGACGTGATGGGCGTATTGCAAGGCTGCCGTATAAGTTAAATTCGACTCCTGTAATAACTTGTGATCATCCGTTCATACTGATTTGTAATCATACTGCGTAATTGTCAGTTTGAAAGTATTAAACGAAGATTATTATTATTATCATTATTATTATTATTATTATTATTATTATTATTATTATTATTATTATTATTATTATTATTATTATTATTATTATTATTATTATTATTATTATTATCATCATTATTATTATTGCGCTTTGTTAAATGACTGTTCATATTGACAGTCTAGTCTTGTGCCAGATTGTGCAAAAGCGCATACAAGACATCCGTTAATTAGGCCTAACTCATCCAAATTTACTAATATTACAACTGTCAACTTAGGCCTACATGTAGGGCCTGGGGCCTACAGTATTATCTTCTGCAGTGATAGTTGAAATAATGTCAATGATCTGTTTTTACCTTCGTCGATTGCTTTGAAATGTGCAGTCTGTGCCTTTCTCATATTCTAAGTATAACTCAAAGTAGTGATCCGAATCATTGCCGTTTGTTTCTTAAGTGCTTGCAGCCAAAGTACAAAGTTTCGTTTGGAAACATAGAGAAGATTATACAGTACGTGTTTATTAATGTTAGCCTAATTACCGTAAGTATATTTTATCCATCGTGAAGGAAAGCAGTGCAATTATAAATCAAATTTTACAAGCCAATGTTACAGGCTTAACTAGAAAAGAAACAACATTGTTGGAGGACACGAGGAAACAGTCAGAGATCCTGTGAAGATCAAATTATGAAGATGACCCAATCAGTTATAAAAGTTATTCCTACCTTTGTCCCTCAATTAATGCGGAAATGGTTCAAGACATCGAAAATGTTTAAATTCAAAGCAGCTGTACATGAAACTACGAAGCCTCACCAGATAAACTTCAAATATCGCAATTGCACGACAAACAACAGGTATCTTCTTAGCGACGCAAGCCACTATAACTACGACGAATTAAGCTTCTATTTTTAAAAGTTAAGCTGTCAGCTTCAGGCACAAAAAACCGACATGCGCTTGTGCACAGTTTCGGAACTTTGGCATCATGCCTGGCCAGTCGCATGCACAGCCGTCGAGTAACCAATGATGTTGATGACGTTCACAACAGTTTCATCACTCTTCTGACGTCTACTCTTGCAGAGTTTCTGACGTAGGCACTTTTTCACTGGATCCAGTTTGGCGGCGTAGATGAATGGATTGAGACAGACGTTGAAGAAGGCGAGGAACACGGTAAAGTACCGCATTCCGGAACTGGGAGTGTTTAGAATACGCAGATTATAGAGAAAGTAGTAGAGACGATTTGGAAACCAACAGAGAACGAAACAAACCGAAATGATGAGGAATGTTTTGATGATGTTCATTTTAGTTTTCATGGCCATCTGCTGAGCAGCGCTCTTTATCATGTTGTTGAAGTTTACTACAAATTAAAACAAAAATTCATCCAGTGCACCAAATGCGACATTCTTCTATGCAATCGTTAATGCTGTTCACGTCGTATAAAAGGATCCAATTATTAAATAGGACAGTATTTTAACAAAGATAATTTCAGTTACACGAAACGGCAAGTGCATGTTAGAGAGACTCAAGAAAGGCAATATCGATTATTAGCAAACAAGTGATGAGGATGAGGATGATGATGGTGATGATGGTGGTGGTGATGGTGACGATGATAAATATGATGAGATGGGAATAAATGATTATTTTGTTGTTGGGCAACTCTGAATGCAAAATCTAAAACCAGGAGAAGCGAAGGTCATTATCATTACTACCACAGGAACTATATGCATAGCCGCACAATTTTTAAACGATACAACAGTGTTATAGACCTACTGGAACAATGGACGATCTAGTTGCGAACATTTCTGTATTTATAAACGTACCTGGCACAATGCGTTTGCGAGTGACTTGCACTATTCGTGAATAGCAGAACACGAAGACGACCAGTGGCAAAATGAAGTTGATTAGAAACTTGTAGACAGCATAGGCACTCGCATTAATGGCAGCCGGAAACTCTGCGTAAAACACACAATGGCCATTTACTACGGTCGTGGCTGATAAATCAACAAACGCGTTTAAAACTCTGTCAAAGTTTATCCAGGTCAAGACAATCGCCACATAGTACATCCACCTACGAAAGTGTTTCTTGTGGAAAACCGCATGAACAATTTTAACATATCTTTCCAGAGTCAATATAACAAGATTAGCTGTTGAAGAACCCAGGAAATACCAAACCATCCACTCGCTGTAGAGAGCTTTGCAGAGAACTCTTCCAGTAGTGGTGCTGTAATCGATGTCCAGTAGTTTAACGCTGTAGCTAATTGCAAGTTGCAAACAACAAATGAAATCCAGCGTCATCTGATTGAAAACGATGGCCATCTCGTGCTTACGAGCCTTCGACTGTGCAAGAATTAAGAGCATTAGAAGGTTCGCGATTCCACCAACGATTCCGATCGTGATTACTAACTCTTCGAAAACCATTTTCACAATTTTTTGTATTCAAATTATCCAAGTTATAGAAAAAGACGATTTTGTCATTTAGAATTTCTGGTTTATAAATACGTGTGTCGATACAACAAAATGTATAAGCGCAGCCGTTGAAGTACAAGTTTCTGATTGCTCAGCATATGTTGATCAATGCAGTGCTTTATAGGGACTACAGCTATTAATATCTGTGGCGCATTCACTGAATCTTCGATCTCTACATCATGTAGAGATCGAAGATTCAGTGAATGCGCCACAGATAGAGTTGCGTATATGTTTAAGCATTCTACATGTAGGTGGTGCAATGGTGCAGAAAGCAATATGCTTTTATATCTATAATTTAGCTCCTTTCTCGTTTTGAGTTGTTGGATGGAAGGGGACAGAGAAAGGGGAAAACGGTAAGCAACAGAGCATTTTCTTCAGGTGATCCAGCTCATAGATAGGCCCTACTATCCGCGTGGTGGTCTATTAAAATAAGTAATTGTAATTGTAATTGATATTGCATAATTGTATGTTGCCACTTCTAAGAAATGATAAGCTGTGCTAGCTGAAGAAGAATAAGTAGAAGAAGAAATAGAAGAAGAAAAAGAAGAAGAAGATGATGACGATGATGATGATGATGACGATGATGCTGATGATGATGATGATGAAGCAGAGAAGTCCCTTTAAGCTAGAACTGGCACAACCATAAGTATGAAATTTTGCAACTTTCATTTTCATAGCGTCGGAATATGAGGTCGAGTGGTTAATCCTCTCCCTCGCCATCTCATCTCTGATCTTCTCACCAACGGTCAGTGTACTCATTATAGCTGAGTTGGCTAGATGGTGCAGGTAGAGCAGAAATCTCGAAGCACATTTCTACACGGGCAGAGATCGAAACCCCTACCTTTGGCTTGACAGTCAAGCACTCTAACCACACCATTAAGCAACATCACGAGCTGAAGTGTCGCTAGACATCATTGAAATCAGACCGTGTGCATAATGTTCATCAATTAGCAAGATTTGCTCATGTGACTATGTATGTCACCATGGCATGCAGGCTTACCCAAACAGGCTTTAGCGGATCTAACGGGTTCCCATCTAGATGGACGATGAAAATCTTTTCCCGTTGTCCACGATAGCACCAACGTCCAAGGCAGTCCCTCGCAAATTGTAACAAATTGGACATCACTCTAGCCAACTGTTCGACAGAATACCGGTGGCTTTATACTTTCAACTGCCGATAGATGATGCGATGTCGTTTTCACGAGATAAGTCCAGGATTCGAATGCTGATCGCATAGATAGAAATTTACGAGGGTATCGACTGCCTATCGACACAATGGAGGCCAAGGCAGTTGACGTCAATCTGACCAATTAGGCTAATTCATTAAAAATCAGCAGGGTCGAGGCAAACAGTCGCTATATAAAACGCACATTTACATTTACCTTACATATCTATTTGTCTAATTATACATGTGATCTGGGCGGCCCAGTTTTTTCTCTGATGCAATGCCAATGGACGAAGGATAGAAATAAGTTGCTTGTTGAAACTGTCAAAGGAATTTTGTTTGTGCAGCATAACATTAATCTATGTCATGCAGACTTTCATACATGTCTTAGAAGCCGACTCAACTTCAGTCACCCTCAAATACCGAAGTTTCTTATGATAAGTAGTGTCACTAGCCACTACAGACTACAGCTAATTGCACAGTTACTGTGTCTGTTTTGCTTTGTGTGCGTGCTCACTGACTAAAGTCTTAAACCATTTACATGACTTTCTGCAGTTCAAATTTAGACAGTATAAAATATAATAAGGTAGCGTATACTGTATAGGCCTACGCCGATACGATTCTGATTTGTTGTCCTCTTTTTCATCTGCGAAAATATGGTAACCCTATCTGGGCCACTGGCGGCGATCTTGTTTGACAGGTGGGGAGGGACAAGGGATGCTTTTGAACTGATCTGGTCAAAAAGGAGGTGAAACTTTTTTCACGGAAATCAATTTGTTGACCTTTTTTGGGTGGTTCTTAAACATTTGGGGCACAACTGTATACTGTGTCCCCTCAATGTTAAAGGTGGGGGTCTTGTCCCTCGACCCCTGGATCGCCGCCCATGGTAAGGCCCTGCCAGGGTCGTTTTCGTCAACCCTGCCTTATCTTATATCAAACACAAACTCATGTCATCGTTTGCATATATTTACGTGCTCAATGTTGTAGAGGTCTACTGCATCATCGGTATCAATGAAATCTGCTGTTTTGTAACAATGGTCTTGCACGTTTGCAAATACATTGACTGATAAATAATAATCGTTTAGTCGAATTCGCAACATAGGTCTTAATAATGAACTGTCTCGCGTGCCAGCAGATTTTTGGTTTATATCGGAAAACAAGACAAATATTGCCACGGTTTAACGTCGTCTGCTTGCTATTGATTGCGAAAGAACAAGAGCGCGCCTGGAGAAAAGAAACAGGTGCTCCCTCTTGCGAATGGTTCGATTTATGTAAGTATGTTCGTTTATTGAGTAAACTTGTTGGCATACCGCAACCAGGAACAAAAAAGTTAAGAAAAGAAAGGGAAATGTACATTCAATCGGATCAACAAAGGTCAATGCTCGGGCTATCGTTTATGAAGTATACTCTCGGGATGAAATTTCGATCAGTGTGATCTCCTTAGAGATTTTATTTTAGTTATAGTTACACTTATAGTTAATGGTTTTTCATTTTAGTTACAGTTACAGTTATAGTTAGTATTATTTTTTAGTTATAGTTATAGTTATAGTTAATGGACTTTTATTTTAGTTAATTTTAGTTAGTACATATTACAACTGGCACCAATGGCGCTCCGCCTTGGCGCTAAGGGGTCATCAACAAATTTTAGGCAGTTTTTGAGCTCCTCCCTCTTGTCAACAACTGTCAAACATTTAATCCCTTACCTCTAACAAAATTATGTCAAACAAAATTACCCCACCCCCAGAAAATTTCTACGACTCTAGGCAAATGCCTACTACATACGCTTTGACTGATGTGTAGGGTCTACTTGAAATGACTCCAGACAGCATTCCCACGCCTTCGGCCGCTCAAGATTTTGAAAGACATTTTGACTATGAGACTCGTATGACTACTAATTTTGCGAATTTGCGCTAGTCAACTTGGGCCACAATCGCTATAGAAACGTTTACACAATAATTACATTTAATAAAATGACCATCGATATCCATGTTTAGACTATAAATATCGATGAATGAGCCACTACTACTGGGTTAATTCACAAATCCAAAATCCGGGGTTAACATAGGCTGTTGTAGCGCATTTTCACGTTCTCATGTTTGTCGATATTGCACTTTTTACTTTATTAACGAAAACAGCGATGAATTTTCGTTAGTGTTATTTCGTTACAGTTATAGTTATAATTAATGATATTTTTTAGTTACAGTTATAGTTATCGTTAACGAAATCATTTTTTGTTCGTTAACGAACATTTTCGTTATCGTTAACGTTAACGAGAATCACGCTGATTTCGATTGTCTTTCTTCGGTAGTTCAAAGTTATGTGGGCGCGTCCGTAGGTTGTATACCATAGCCTCGAACAATCATCGGCGGAAAGAGATCACAAAGGACATGGTACATGTTCCTACTCATTGCCTGTAGCAACCTGGCGTCTGCCACCAGCTCTTCCATGGTGGGGAATTTCATGGAGAAGCCAATGCGCTTCATTTGTCGATTGAAGACAAAAGTAAAGAAGCGGCGCATCAATGGCAGAAGTCTTTAACAAACAAGAGAGAAATTGACAGTCAACAAATAAGAATACAAAGGTTATAAACACTAGAATATTTCTTCAATTGTTGGCACTTTCAGTCGGATGATTGTATTGTATTGTATCTATAAATTTATAAAGCGCCTCTCGCACAATATCTATTCAGAGGCGCTCTCAGCACAGAAGCCCCGGGGAAACAGAAATACCTTTAGGGAACGCGAGACCGATGATGAAAAGCCAGTAATTAGCTTGGCCTTGAGCAGAGGGGGAAGGTCATTCCAGATCGTGGGACCCACTACAGCAAACGTCCGGTGCTGGGCCAAGGCAGTTTTAGCCCTTGGAACAAAAAGATCAAGCCGATTTACAGAGCGCAATGAGCGAGAAGAAGATGCAGATAGCGGTTTTCGCAGATAGTTCGAGAGATATTTCGGGGCAGTAGGCTGCTGAGATTTAGAGACAAGGGAGAGGATCTTACATCGGATGCTCGCAGCAATAGGCAGCCAGTGAAGGACATCAAGCACGTAAGTAGAGATAATGGGCAAACTGGGGGAGTCGAGCGATGAGCCTAGCAGAAGCATGATGATGTCACTATATCACTATGTCAGAAAGCTGTCATTATATCAGCATCAGATTTAAGGACGGTCAGGTCTCTACAGACACAGAATACAGACACGAAGTAATTGGTTAAAATAAAAATTGTGAAGTGTCTGAAATTAAATTATTTAATAAGGTTCAATTAAATCAATAATTATTTTAAATTTGGACCATAAGCGAAAGTTTTGAATTCAAATAATGATAATAATTGTAATTGGAAAAAATGGCTTTAAAAGTGAAAAATATAAAACTGTTAAAATACAATTTTTGGTGACAATGGCGCCCCCTAAATTTTGGCACCCCAGGGAACTGCCTGCTTTGCCTGTGCCAAGGGCCGGCACTGTTTCGATATCTATAAGAACATAAAAAACTTGATCAACATATTTGGAAAAAAGCGAAATGTTGGTGCTAACAATTACGGGTAAAAAAACAGCTCTGGCAAATTACGAAAATTTGCATAGTAACAACACATTTTCCTGACAGTTGCGTTCTTCGAGTTGAGATTCGGCTCCTGCAGGAAGCCATTTTCTATCACTTGCGCACTTCTGACTTGCTGTAGGCCTATGCTAAAACTTATAGCCTGCGCATCCCTATCTGTTTTTAAAGAATTGCTTTGTTAATGGGTCGTTGTAGGTAAGGTTGGCCAGAGAGAGATGTTCTAAGTGTTCGTCCACTACATGCTGCATAATATTCCGTGACAACAGAGTCGTCCTTCCAAAGTTTCTTGCGAAGACGACTGCGTTGTTTTCTTGTGATTTTTTGCCTTCTGAAGCGTGAGATACTCCTATAGTACCTCATATTGAAGCTGGAAATTTGCTCTCGACCCTTCTATGCAATGTCTATGTTTAATCGGAACATAGTAGTAGTAGTACACTGAATATGCAAGTCATGCTCTGATCATTTCACTTTTACCCTCCCAAAATACTTGAAACCCGCTACTAAGCCATTGCTTTTAACATTCTTACCCTTGTGTCTTATAGTTTTCAGTTGTAATTATCACATGCAAGCGGGCTTCTCAACTGCACAAATCACCAACAATATCGAAATTCGCATCATCTGCATCAACTGGGATTTCATTCTCCTCAGCACAAAATATTATAGACTATCTGATTGGTTCCTACCCATGGGCACAAGAAACATAAATGTAGAAATGAATGCTTACGGTTCTGCATTGCATTAGCCTCAATTAATGTTCCAAATGCCCGCCTTCGATTGAATGGATAGTTAGATGCAGAAACCATAATTTCTGTAGTTTCATGCAAATAGGCCTACAAAACTATCTGTGGAAGTGTTTGCGTTCTATATTTCTAATTGTCTGCTCTATAATTCTCTTCCTGTTGACAGTAACAGATAAACAGGTCTAAACAAGCAAGTCTCTGGACCAATTTATTCAGCTTTGTAGAAACACAGTCTTTCTTTTAGGATTCAGTTGACATTAGAAACACGTCTCCCTGGCCTGACCCCAATGATTTTGTCCTTGCCTGTGAAGATGACCGGAATCACCCGGCTCTCACGGACCTGATTCTTTATAGAGTCGGTGATCAAGTTGTTATGTCTGCGGCAGCTTTTGCGGGCGCTAAAAATTTTCGAAGATGTACAGGACATTACTTTACAGTAGACAGTTGCTACACTACATGATTTCAATTAATTGATATGCGCTGCAAGATCCAATAAGTTTCTTACGCTCCTCAAATTTCCGTTTTTCTCATTAATAGGCCTACACATGGTGTTATGGTGTTTAGGCCTGTTCGTCAAGAACCAATCGAATTGATTTTGTCACTGTATGTTTAGTAAAATCCTCAAAAAAAATTTCGTTTGTTTTTCACAGTCGCGAGTATGCTATGTAGGAAAAACAAATAATCTTCATGCTATTATGATAAACGATATCTTCGGTGAAAAGAATTGGACAATGACATTTCTATCGTAACAACATTTCTAATTCGAGTGAAGTCTTCGCAAGATGTTCTGATTTATCTACACGTAGTGACCAGATAAAATACCACAAGCATCACGATGAATTTGATATGAACCAGTAGGCCTACTCATCAAGAGTGTCCGTAGGCATCGCAAAGAATCAGTTTCACCAGGCTGCACATCTCGATCGATCATTTCAGATGCCTACAGTCGACAGCGAAATCTTATTTACGGAAAGGTGACTTGAATCCGTAACTTCTGTTTCATTTGTTGTTTAAATTCTCATAAATCGTTTAACATCATGTTAATTTATTAGGCCTATGATACCATATTGCAAGCTCGTGTATTTAGGTTATCTATGATAATCTTGCATTTGCATTTTCATATCGCAAGCAGTTTTTTCTCAGTAGCTCGGTTTCTAAGCATCATCCAATTTTCAGTAATTTATAAGCTTAATATATTAATAGGTATATTTTTAGCATTAGTCTTTTTCCAAAATCAATCCCATACATATAAAAATGTTTATTTGAAGCTGTTAAATGCAATGACAAAACTTGCCCGTTAATGGTCAAATATTGCATTTGCACCAAACGACTTGCATTATGTTAGCGACTCTACCTAGAACAGTGGTTCTTAACCGGTGTGTCGCGACACTAGTGTGTCGCGAATCGACCGGGGGTGTGTCGCGAATCGACCGGGAGTGTGTCGCGTAAACATGGTGTGTCGTTGGTGTGTCGGAAAAATTGGTGTGTCGCGAATTCTCACAGCCTACGTCCGTCATTCTTGCATTACACTTACTTACTTAAAGTTTAGCGAACGTAGGCTGTGAGAATTCCTAGCACTCTATCTATTCTAGTATATGTGTTTATGTTTATGTTTATATTCGTTTAATGAAACAACAGACATAACGCTGTAGGTGTACAAGGAAGTGAATTAAAATTGTTAATTGTTAATAATAGCTTAGTAAGAGTTAGAAAATAACATTCTAGATATGAAGTTTCGAGAGTCTTTATCTGGTAGATTAAAATTGTGAGGACGATTTCTTAGGGAGTAAGGAGTAATATGGTTGGTTGGGAATAAACATCTAATTGAGTGATTTTCATTGAGTAAAGCTGCTTTAAATAAGGCCATTTCGGCTTTGAGCACAAGCTCAGCTATGGAGGGAGAGATAGTTTGAACATATCCAAATCGTTTGAGTTTGTTCAGGAATTGTTCAAGGCGCAATTTATCCTTGCCACTTATAAGGCCCCACCAGGCTGGAGAAGCATATAAGGTTCTAGATACGATTGTTGCATTAGTGATGAGATGTAGTGAGTCTTGAGATGCTCCATGATTTTTGATAGTTCTTAGTGCAAAAAAGGAGGAGGTTCCACTTTTTTGCGACTTTTTTTTTTATATCAAAACCTTATACAGTATAGGCCCCTACACATTTGCGACGGCGCGGACGTAAACTTTTACCCATTATTGTAACATTCGAAATGGATAGCCCTAAATTTCTCAGAATGAAACAAACATTTTGCGAATCCACAACTAACCTCTTTTGGACTACTCTCTGGAAAACCCCTCTGATTTGATTTGGCCTCCTCTAAACCGGACTCGGACCTCCTTTGGACTACTCTCTGAAGAACCCCCTCTGATTTGAGCTGACCTTCTGGAAACCGAACTCGGGCCTCTTTTGGACTACTCTCTGGAACAACTCTCTGATTTGACGTAGCGCCCGTGATAGGCTGGTGCCCTGCGCTCGGCCTTCGAATTGCGCTTCAGAAGCTTGGAGATTACGATTACTGATGATGCGAAATCAGATTTTGTTAGCAATGAGACGAATTCTAGCACCAACAGCAGTGAATTCGAAAATGCTGCGGCTGCCACTGCTAGTTTTATAATAGTAAACCAATCATGAAAAACATGAAAAATAAGAAATCTAGACTGAAAGATATGCACAAGCAATCCTCAGGAACTCAGTTTTAGGCTAAGACGTACAAAGAAGAACATTACAAAACACTGGCGAGCAAAGCAATCAAAGAGTAGGTTTCATTTCATAGTTCCTACTTATATGAGCAAGGTTTTTCTCAGATGATCAACAGAAAGAACAAAAACGAAACAAACTGGCTACAGAGTAAATTCTAGGAGCATAAATCCCACTAAATGTTACTAAGTTAAAGTAGAAACCACAAAGGACTCAACATGAACGTTTTCATTCATTGCAAATGTTAACAATTAAAAATTTTAAGTAGGCCCCTATATAACTATCTTAACTTTAACATTGTTAACATTATTCACACACGACGATAGGGGGTGTGTCGCCAAATTTGGTTGCAAATTTAGGTGTGTCGTGTGTCAAAAAAGGTTAAGAACCACTGACCTAGAATACCTGCGCTGAAAATAGGCCGCTTAATTAAGTGCAATAATAATAGCTCTAGGAAACAGGCATACGCTTTTCAACACTCTCGATGACTGTTGACTCATGCTTGACTTGTCATTTACATAGCCGTTGAGTTTCCGATGATGTTAATGACGCTCGTGACATTTTCCTCGTTATTCCAATGCCATCGTTTGCAGAGCTGCTTGTATAGAAACTTCTTTACTGGATTTAAGTTAGCGGCGTAGATGAATGGATTGAGACAGACGTTCAGAAAGGCCAGGAATACAGTGATGCTACGGACATCTGTATAAAGAATGTCTAAGAATCGCAAATAATAGAGAAAGAAGTAGAAATGATTTGGAGACCAACAGAGAACATAACAAACTGAGATGATGAGGAAAGTTTTGATGACGTTCATTTGGGTTTTCATGGCGTTCTGTTGAGCAGCGCTCTTCATCATGTTGTTGAAGTTTACTGCAAATAGAAACAGAAATCTTTCAATGCACACAATACGACTTATTAAAAGGACAATAGATTATCAGGTATTCGAAATCACAGAGGTACAAAACATAGATTTTTGACAGAAATTTCGATTAACATGATGCAAGAGGTGATGACGCTAATGACGATAATGATAATGATGATGACATCGGTGATGACATCGGTGATGATGGTGATGATGAAATTTTGACAGCTAGACAAGCAATTTCCTGGAAGCTTATGGGTGACCATAACATCCAGCAAGAAACAAACTTAACTTATCCCGCTGTAATAACCGACCGGTTGAGTTGGTTTTGTAGCTTGACAAACGCCATGCCAGCGTTTATCATCATCATCATCATCATCATCATCATCATCATCATCATCATCATCATCATCATCATCATCATCATCTTCATCATCATCATCATCATCATCATCATCATCATCATCATCATCATCATCATCATCATCATCATCATCATCATCATCATCATCATCATCATCATCATCATCATCATCATCATCATCATCATCATCATCATCATCATCATCATCGAATCATCATCATCAGCAGCAGCAGCACCGTCGTCATCGTCATCGTCATCATGACACAGTTTTACTATGGCGCCACTCGACCTGTTGACAACAGCGCCTTACACAATCGAATATTAGAGAAGAACATGAAAACATGACTGCAGCCAACAACGCTGAACGTTCCAATTACATACAATATTTTATTCTACAGTCTAATGTTTCGAAATGTACCATCATAGGCGTAGACTCGGGGGAGGGGCAGCCGGGGCACATGCCCCCCAATAATTGGGATGGACTGCACAAACAATGCAATAAGTGTATAATGAATAACCAAATGCCCCCCGCCCCCAATATTTTGGACAAGATTACGCCAGTGTGTACCATAATCAAAGTTAGTAAAATATTTTAAAACTTAGTTTCTCTTGTGCTGTAGAAGGCTGTAATGTACGGATCGTCAAAGGTTTTGGTCTTTTATGGTTTATTTGCAGGAAAAAGAAAAGAGATATCACTGCTTCATGTTACAGCGAATGACATTAGTCGACTATAGCCTGTAGGCCTAATTAGCCAATGTATCACCACAGCAGAATCGTCTCGCTAGCGTTCACTTCAAGACGATCTCTGCGTTTTATAATAAAGTTGATCTGTCATTTGTAAGATATCGCAGTCTAATAGTGACATTTTAAACTGTCAGCCAAAGGGTCTTTTAGGTCACTCTGTAGGTATACATCTCCTTGTTCAGCAGTGTCAGAAGTCACGGTAGAAAGCAACATGCGACTGAAATCTCTTTGATGCCGTGTCCACAGGAGTCATTACTGTAAAACAACAGGTTTAAGGTGTTTCTTTATGGAACGGCATTGCATACACGTGTATAGATACATACGTATAAGAATCAGAACAATGTATTCTCACCTGCCACAACAATGTGTGCTCATACCTGTGAGCTGGCTAAGGTAGCTGTCGGGTTCTTCCGCTGCCTTTTTAGCGCTGAAATCCACGCTTTGTTTGCCCCTGCGGTTGATTCTGATATTGCAATTTACGCAGGCGTTTTCTCGATTCAGGTGTAATTCAAGTAGAATTCAATGCTAAGATTAGAGAAAGCGTATGATATCTATTCCATTGAACTAAAATGAATAGTTAGAATCTGAGCTCCTAAAGCGACGACGTAAGGATGTCTTTGCGATATTATTCAAACAAGATCTACTATAATGGTCGAGAATTTTTAAAGAAGTGCTAATTGAGGACTTTATTACGCCCGAAGGCAGAAAGAACAAGTCAAATTACACAGTGGTAAAACATACATGCTGCATAAACGGAATTTCAAACGCACAAACTATGAAAATTAAACACAACCTCAAAAGCACAAAGTACGAAAATTAAACATAATTTCAAATGCACAAACTAAGAAAATGATCGTAAATGGCAGTTTTGAGACTATAATTTGCTATTCAAAATGATAACGAGTTCACAATCATAAAGGAAAGCTCTCCAAAGTAACACCATAAAATATTTGGAAGAAGGTTAGAAGCTAAGGAACGTTGATTGTAACGAATCGTAATCGTAATCGCAATAAACAAACTTCTAAAGCGCTACTCGAAGGCCAAGCGCAGGGCACCAGCCTAATCCGCCTGTATGTATTTGTCGTAGACTATGATGCAAACAGGCTTGATAAATTTTAAAATGTTTGAGTTTTGTTAAATGACTGTTCATATTGACAGCCGGTCTTGGTCTTGGTCTTGCGAGACCAAGACCAAGACTTTGAAACTCAAGACTAAGGCCAAGACCAAGACTTTGAACCACAAGACCAAGACCAAGACCAAGAATTTTGGTCTCAAGACCAAGACTTTTAAAAACGAACTTGAGTGCACTCGAGACCAAGACCTTGGTCTCGAGGACAACAAGTCTGGAAATTACTGAGCAAATTCTGCATCTAATCAATGTAATTCACCTAAATGACGCACGACACGCCCAGCAACATTTCCTGCATAATTGTGTGCATGGCGCACAGGCGAAGCCCAGAATTGTTTCTTTCACCTAGTCAATTATAGAAAATATCGAACGACACGCACACAAGGAGTTGACTCCTGATTCGCGCTTGCTGATTATTTATTAAGAAGTTCTAGACTTATTCCTTACTCGTGCTGATATTTTGAATTTCTTCGCAATTGCTCGTGGCGCTTCGGCGTGAAAATTCTGGCACAGTATCAAATGCTGTAGTCGGGAGCGCCTCTGAGTAGTAGTTGACTTCGAGAGGCGCTATGGAAATATCCGGAATAAATAAATAAAACAAATAAACAAGTCTGGAAATTACTGAGCAAATTCTGCATCTAATCAATGTAATTCACCTAAACGCAGGACACGCCCAGCAACAGTTCCTGCATAATTGTGTGCATGACACACAGGCGAAGCCCAGAATTGCTACTTTCACCTGGTCAATTAAATAGAAAATATCGAACGACACGCAAGAAAAAAAAGACTTGTGACCACTTATTTATGACACTTGTGACATATTTATTAAGTTCTAGACTTGTTCCTTGCTCATATTGAATCTCGTCACTTTTACACAAGAGTTGACCACTGCTGTTAATTGCATGAATGGAGAAAAACATAGGCCCTAATTATGTCCAATTACGCCAGGTCACATAACAAAATAACAGGAAGCAATTAGTGCACTTTAGAAACATTTTCTGATTCGCCAGGTGTAAGTAAGGTTCCTGCTACAACGTTGTAGCAGTTGTTTGTTTATATCGAGTAGCAACCGAAAGCAACTATCGCGATGCTTATTGTGTTTTAAATGGTCATAATATATCCGATGATTTCTGTTGAATGAGCCACAGGCTTTCCCAAAAAGAATGAATAGGAAGCGCGATAGTCCACACATTGAGATAAAATAAAATACGTTACCGCGTAACAATTGGCGGAAAATTACTTACCCGATCATCCTCTCATCTCAGTCTTTCTCGACCCCTATCACTACTCATCTCAATTTCTCAAACCGAGACATATCCAACACAGCACCACGCCTAAGGAACGATCTTCCCCGATTTTCGGTTCAATCATAATCATTGCAACCCGTTCTGAATCCTTCTCCTCATGTTCCATAACTATCGCCCCAGGCTTTTCACTTAAAACTGAAGTCTCATCTATTCAAGTACTCCTACCCTGACTCATCTGATCCTCCGCCTTACAATTACAAAACCTGAAAAATCAATGCCAGAGGTTCCCATAGTGGCGTGCCTGCCCGCACCCCAGGAAATGCGAGATTTCATTTTAGGGGTACGACAAAGAGGGAACGTATGCTACGATTGTACTCTATGTGTGTAGACACTGGTTGTTAGCAGTTTTTGTAGGGGGTGCAAACATTAATCAAACGTTTCTTATTGGGTGCAGGGTGTGGGTTATGTTCTATTTAATAATCGTTTCGACGGTTACTATGGCTTCGATCTGTTGTCTTTCTTTGCTCAGTCATAATGGTGACATAGTCCATAGCCACTGAGGGTCTGTGTATATAGGGAGAAGTGGTGAAAAGAATCCAAAGAACTGGTTCTGGAGACGGGGCTCGTGCTTAACTCGTTAATCAAAAGTAAAGTATTGGCTGAAGTCGAGAGCAGATTATGCAAAAGAATTCCTTATATTCGAAGAAGCCTTCGTATCGCCTTTAGGGGCCATCGATATAGTACGTACGCAAAACTACGGAAAAATTGGACCCCTCCCCTCTCTGTACGCATATGTATTTTTTTCAACCCCACACTTGCGTACGTACGCTTGACGCACACCCTCCCCCAAGACCAGCTGCAGAATGTGTCAGTGCGTCAGGTCCAGGCAGCGGCTGTCTGCACTTTGGGCCAGATTGAAGGATGAGTAATCCATAGACTCATTGCTGAGCTGTGTGATAGTTTAATAATAGCGTTCAGAGATAAGGTGGCATACAAGTGACACTTCTCCCACAGTCCTACTTCCTCTGGTAGTACCTGATAGCTGAAAAGACTGAACTCTTGCTCACTTGAAGGCCAATTGATTTGAAGGCCAATATAGACAAATTATAGGGTTTACCCCCTTCCCGTTTCCGGTGCGTACGTACATTATCAGTAGACCTTCCCCCATACGCAAGCATACGCAAGCACATGCATTTCGGTTAACCCCTCCTCTCCATGCGTACGTACTATATGGACAGGCCCGCCGAGAGGGAGGGGCAGGGGGGCAAATGCCCAGGGGCCCGGCGACTTTTTAGGGGCCCGGGCCGGGCCCGCAATCAACTTATGATAAAAATATTATATTCAGTTATACAAAGTTTATGATTTATGCCTTTTTAAATATATTATCTGACGCTTAACTACAATCAGTTTGAACTTCAAGCATCTGAATAAAATCATAGTTGTATATAATATATATAAATATAATATTGTACTGTCGTACACGCACTTTTATTATTTGAATTTGTTTTTGTTTTTGTTTAAAAAAAATTATATTTATATACTGTAAAGACTAAAGATAGTTTAAAGGCCTATAACTGCTCTGCCTAGGGGCCCGTGACTGTTCCGCCTAGGAGCCCACGACTGCTTTGCCTAGGGGCCCGTGACTGCTCTGCCTAGGGGCCCGAAATTGCTGTCGGCGGCCCTGTATATGGATGGCCCCTTACAAGAAATCCGCAAGTTCTATGCTACATGTTCTCTTGAGAGGTAGAGGATCAAATAATTATAGTAATAGTAATTGTAGAAATTACTGTACTAATTATAATAAATCGTCCCAGAACGGTTATTTCTGTTCTCCGGATATATTTTAATTCCTTAATGATCTGAGGTACGTCGGGGCAAAAAAAATAATAATATGCCTGAATTATTGGAGGAGACGTAACCGTTCCAGACGCTCATTTTTCTTTTCCCGGACAATAGGGATCATATCTACCTCGGGTAAATAATAATAATACCACCTTAATGCCTTAATGCCTTAACGCCACCTTAGGGTCCTTACCTCTAATTGTGCTTAAAAGTTGGAATTGTGATTTTGTTGTTATTCGTCGCAATAAAACCTTTTTGATTTGATTTGATTTGATTTGAATAATAATAATTTTGGGACGCCACAGTGATAGAAACGGTGACCTCATCTTACCTGCCGATTACATCAACTCAGGCCGGGATTGCAGCCGAACTAGCATATGCCAGAAAGATCGCAAAATACAATCAACGCCAAGATTCATCAAAGTCCTCTGAGCCAGGTCTCAGGAGACCCAAATGAAACTAGCATTTTCTTCCAACGTTTAGCTGTGACAGTCCAGTGTTCAATGCAGCCGTTTTCCGCCGCAGTTTTGCACTTCCTGGTTTCGATGAAGATGGTCACTCCAGAGATTAATTTTCACTTATTTAGTATCTGACTCCTGAGGGATTGTATGTACCTTGGTGGAAAAATAATAATAATAATTTTAAGCTGATACCGGTCTTGGTGGGATATTAGTGAATAGAGGACTGATTGAAGATAATCATTGATAAACTGTATCTATCTTGGCAACTGCTTTCACAGAATAAAAAGTGCACTGTTTCATGGAAGTAGATATTTCACAAACAACCGAGAAGAGTCCTTCGTTCACACAACGTTCGAATAACTCCAACAGTGTACAGGGTGGGCCAAAAAAGTAACCCCTAGAGATTTTTGCTAATATTTCGGCCAAAGGTAAGAATATTTGAATCAAATTTTACTGGCTTAAAAGTAATTTATATCTACGTTTAACAGCCAAATTTCACCAAAATATTTAAAACAGAACCAAAGTTATGTCACTTTACTGAGTCCACCCACTGAGTCCACCCACTGTTTTGTGATGATCCAAAAACATGTAACGCAACAAAAAAATGAGAAGAAACGATTTTATTAAGTCACATCTCAAATAATTGGTAACATTTCGGCCAAAAGTAAGAATTTCGAAATCATTAAATGTAATTTTTATTATAATTATTGTTTAGAGAAGAAACTGGGCACCAGCGTAACTGCACGTCACTGTAACATCATTTAGCAAAACCTGATCGCTTGATCGTTGAGCGAGAGAAGTTCGCTTAATTAAATGTTATGGTATCGGCTGGTATTTGTTTTGGTCGCAAAGGTCGACTGCATTTTGTTGATGAAAGGACGAAGGTGAATGCTGCATATTACGTTTCTCGCCTGCTTCCAGAATTAATTTCTGATTGCAAGCGTCTGCTGCCAGCTGGATTCATCTTTCAGCAAGACGGCGCACCACGCATACTGCTCGTCTCACACAAGATTTGCTCAATGTCAGTTGCACTGGTTTCATTGAGAAGGACCAACGACTCCAAAATTCTTTGGATTTGAACCCGGTTGATTATCACATATGGGGCGCTATGCTGGAAAAAATACTACAATCTGTGACCACAGTCAAAACCGTAAGAGAATTGAAGGTCGCACTGGAGTTGATATGGGAAGATTTACCTCTTGAACCTATCAACAAGGCCATCGAAACTTTACAAAGAGATTCAGAACATGTGTGGTACTGGCGGGTGTCACACGGAACACACGTTGTGAAGCAATATCAAGTCTGTTTGATGCCAATTATTTATGACGTGACTTAATAAAAATCGTTTTTTGTTACTTTTTTGTTACATTACATGTTTTTGGACCATCAAAAAACAGTGGGTGGACTCAGTAAAAGTGATACAACTTTTGTTCTGTTTGAAATATTTTCGTGAAATTTGGCTGTTATATGTAGATATGAATTACCTTTGAGCCAGTGAAACTTGATTTGAAAATTCTTACCTTTGGCCGAAATATTAGCAAACATCTCTAGGGGTTACTTTTTTTGGCCCAACCTGTATATCAATAGCAGAACTGGGAGTGACTTTGGTCAGTCAATCTGACCCCACTTGACCCTAAAGTGACTTGAAGTCGACCTGAAGTCGACAACTTGGAGCCAAAATGACTTGATCCGATTTGACAGGAAAACAACCAACTTCCAACTTAAAGTCAACTTCTGACATGGTAGTAGCGATTACATGTATGTACGGCTAATAATACAATACGTCAAGCCAATTTTGTCTGGCAAGCATTACTCTCAAGTAATGAGACCTCAACAGCTGATGAATAAAATTTTTAACGTTTCGTTTCGCCATTTTTCATGCAATATACGTGTGACGTTTTAACATAGAATGACAAATTATATAAATAAATCGGCACGAAACCGATAAAAAATAAGTAAGTGACTGTCTAGCCCAACTGGCATCGATTATCTCTATAATAGTTTTCCAGATCCGTGTGTTCTACGAAAAACGCTCTGGAATGTCTGGAATGTAACCGCAACGGCCTCCCTAAGGCCAGCATATCACGCGGGCAAGTGAAGTTGGCCCGGCACGCCGACACTCTGCGCTGGGCGGGTGAACGTGCGGGCACATCAGCACGGACACATGGACAAACAGCGGTTACTAAGTCTGTCTCTGCCACCCTCCCTCACGCCCTGCATCTCCCCTCTCACTCCTTCCACCATCCCTCTCCCTCTCTCACTGCGTTCGACGACCTCCTAAGGCCGGCATGTCACTCGACGCTGGGCAGATGGACGTGCGTGCACACACCAGGACGGACGGGTGGTGAGACAGACAACACAGACGAATTGACACATTGACAAACAGCGGTTAGTGAGTCTGTCGCTGCCTCCCTCCCTCCCGCCTACCTCTCCCTGTCCCTCCCTCATCATATATGAATGGCCATCACCTTGTACATAATAATATCGCAGCCTAAGTACGCGGTAGAAGTTAGAACTGGTAGGCCTATGCTTCATTCATTTTTGCCACCAAAACATTACAAAACGGCTTAAATGATGCCCTTGCCTCACAATCATTAGTGTGACGTGATAAATTTAAATTTGTTTGTGTCTCAAGTCAGTTTGGTACAAATTCGATTTGGGATCAGTTGCGTTAAACAGAAACGACTCGACTCGACTTGGGATGACCAAGTCGACCCAAGTCGACTAATTTGGGTCGACTCCCAGGTCTAATCAATAGTATGTGAATGTACATGTAGAGTGTACCGTCATAAGATCAATTGCGACCGCCAGTAGTAAAAATTAAGGCAGCCATTCTCATATTCTAAGCATAATTCAAGGTAGTGTTCCGAATCTTTGACGTTTGTTTCTTAAGTCCTTATAGCCAAAGTATAAAGTTTCGTTTGGAAACATGGATAAGATACAGTACGTGCTTATTAATTATGTGAGCCTTACTACAGTAAGCATATTTTATCCATCTTGAAGGCAATCAGTGAAATTATAAATCAAATTTCAAAGCCAATGTTACAGGTCTAACTAGAAAAGAAACCAAAAAAATGGCTGGAGGACAAGAGGAAACGGTGAAGTGTAAATAATGAAGATGACCCTATGAGTTATAAAAATTAGGCCTACCTTTAACATTGATCGCACTCTTTGTCCCTTAATTTATGCGGAAATGGTCCAAGACATCTTAAGTGCGTAAATTCAAAGCAGCTGAGGCCTACATACAACCACAGAGTCTCACCAGTTAAACCTAAAATATCGTATTTGCACGAAAAACAACAGGTCGACGCAAGCCACTACAACTACGACGAATTAAGCTTCTATTTTTAAAAGTTAAGCTGTCAGATTCAGGCACAGAAAACCGACATGCGCCTGTGAACAGTTTTGAAACTTCAGAATCATGCCTGGCCAGTCATCTGCACAGCCGTCGAGTTACCAATGATGTTGATGACGTTCACAACAGGTTCATCACTCTCCTGGCATCGCCTGTTGCACAGCTTCTCACGTAGATACTCTTTCACTGGATTCAAATTAGCTGCGTAGATGAACGGATTGAGACAGACGTTGAAGAAGGCGAAGAACACCGTGATGTAACGGGCATTTGTACTGAGATTGTTTAGAATACGCAGATTATAGAGAAAAAAATAGAGACGAGTTGGAAACCAACAGAGAAGGAAACAAACCGAGATGATGAGGAATGTTTTGATGACGTTCATTTGGGTTTTCATGGCGTTCTGTTGAGCAGCGCTCTTCATCATGTTGTTGAAGTTTACTACACATTAAAACAAAAAATCATTCAGCACCAATGCTAAATTCTACTATGCAATCGCTAAATGCGGCTCACGTCGGGTAAAAGGATCCGAATAATTAAATAGGACGGTATTTAAACAAAGATCAATCAGCTGCAAGAAGAGAATTTCAACAGCAAAAGGCCGTTTAGCACGTACAATTCAAGGGTTCGGTATGACCATAAAGACAAGCAGTTGACGTAGTCAAATACTGATAAGAGCGTGGCGGGGGGTATCTAAATACTGCGTGGGCACAGTTCAGTGTTTTGTATACCATAAGCCAAAATTTAGAACAGATTCTTTGATAAACAGGAAGCCAAATCTCTCATATGATTAAAGAGGTTATAATGATCTTATCTTGAAGCACCTGGTGTATTATTCGTGTCTAAAATTCCTCAACAGTCTAGAGTTTTACAGTAAGAACCGAGTCACAGTGTTCGTCTACACAGGCAATGGGATATCAAAGCATTTGTCATATCTATCCTATGATGCAGAGGACCTTATTCTACGTGAGCTTCTGAAGCCAAGTTTATAAATCCTAATTAAAAATTTATTTGAGAAAATTTTAAACGATGCAGCAGTTTTATTGACCTACTGCAACAATGTCTGACCTTGTTGACAACATTAATATTGAATCACGTACCTGGAACAGTGCGTTTGCGTGTGACTCGCAGTATTCGTGAATAGCAGAACACGAAGACAACCAATGGCAAAATGAAGTTGATTAGAAACTTATAAACAGCATAGGCGTTCGCATTAATAGCAGCCGGAAACTCTGCGAAAAGCACACAGTGACCATTTAAAACAATCGTGGCTGATATATCAACAAATGCGTTTAACACTGTGTCAAAGTTTATCCAGGTCAAGACAATCGCCACATAGTACATCCACTGACGAAAGCGTCTCTTGTGGAACACCGCGTGAACGATTTTAACGTATCTTTCCAGAGTCAAGACGATCAGATTATTTGTTGAACAACACAGAAAATACCAAATCATCCATTCGCTGGTGAAAGCTTTGCAGATGACTTTTCCAACAGTGACGCCGTAATCTATGTCCATAATTTTAACGCTGTAACTAACTGCAAGTTGTGAGCAGCAGAGAAAGTCCAGAGTCATCTGATTGAAAACGATGGCCATATCATACTTTCGTACTTTCGATTGCGTGAGAATTAGGAGCATTAGAAGGTTCGCGATTCCGCCAATAACTCCGATCGTGACAACTGACTCTTCGAAAACCATTTTCACAATTATTTGTATTCAAACCATCCAGGTGATAAAAAAGACGATATTGTCAATTAGAATTTCTGGCTATAAATACGTGTGTCGATACAACAAAATATGTAAGCGTAGCTGTTGAAGTATAAGTTTCTGATTGCTCAGCATAATATGTTGATCAATGCAGTGCTTTATAGGGACTACAGTTATTAATATCTATGGCGCATTCACTCAACTCTTCTGTCTCTGGGTGGTGCATGCGCGCTTTCTTTCAGACAGCAAAATTCGTTTATATATCTATTTACATTAGCTCCTTTCTCGTTTTGTGTTATTGGAGGGAAGGGGAGAGCGAAAGGGAGAAATGGAAAGTAACACAGCATTTTCTTCAGCCGATCCAGATACTATCCGCGTGGTGGGCTATTTGAATTGTAGGCGTAATTGTTATTGATATTGCACAATTGTATATTGCCACTTGCAAGGAAATTATCAGATCTATGGGTTCTCTATGCTAGCTGAAGAGAAGAAGAAGAAGAGCAATCCCTTAAAGCCAGCCCTGAGACAACCATGAGTATTAAGTGGTGACAACTTTCATTTTCTTAACCTCGGCATATGAGGTCGGGTGATGTATCGGGGACCGGTCGAGCAGCTTCGATGGACGATGAAAAAGTGAGCGCTGTCCACGATAGCACTATCGTCCAAGGCAGTCCCTCACAAATTGTTAAAGAGCAGTGTCTGGACATCCCTTTGGCTGATAATGTCGTTTTCATGCTATAAGTGCGGGAGTCGAATGCGGATCGCAAAGACGGAAAATTGACGAGGAGTATCGACTGCGTATCGACACTGTGGAGGCCAGGGCAGTTGACATCAACCTTACCAATTAATTCCTAATAAATGAGCAGGTTCGAGACAATACAGTCTCTATATAAAACGTGCACATTTCCATTTATCTTATATTATTAACTACCTGTTCGGTAGCAGTAGGCGCCCTGCCAGAGCCGTTGACGGCAATCTTACCTTACCTTATATCAAACACAAACTCATATCATCGTCCGCATCTATTCACACGCTTAATGTTGTACAGATCCACTGCCTCATCATTATTAATCTGATATATTGTAACACTGGTCTTGCACGCTTGCAAACAATTTCACTGACAAATAATCATCATTTAGTCGAATTCGTAATATAGGTCTTATTAGTGTACTCTCTTGAGTGCCAGCAGATTGTTGGTCTAAATCGGAAAACAAGACAAATATTGTCGCGGATTAAACGTCGTCTGTTTGTAATTGATTACGAAAGAACGAGAGAGCGTCTAGTTAAAAGAAATAGGTTCTCCCTCTTGCGAATGGTTCGATGTCGACTGAAGACAAAAGTAAGGGGCAGAAGAGTTTAACAAACGCGAGAGAAAATGACAGTCAACAACTAAGGAAACAACGGTTATAAACACTAGAATAGTTCTTCAACTGTTGGCACTTTCAGTTGAAAGATGTAACTATATCAGCATCAGATTTACAGACGGTCAGGTCTCTACAGACTACAGACTACAGACTACAGAGTACAGATTGAAGCGAAGTAGGTTAATTGGTTAAAATAAAATTTTTGAGATGCTTGAAATTAAATTACTTGATAATATGCGATTAAATCAATAATTATTTGAAATTGGGACCATAAGAGAAAGTTTTGAATTCAAATGATAATAATCATTGTAGGCCTAATTGAAAAATGGCTAAAAAAAGTGAAAACATAAAACTGCTAAAACACATTTTTTTGTGAATATGGCATCCCCTAGATTTTGGCGCCCCAGGTAACTGCCTGTGCCAAGGGCCGGCACTATTTCGATATCTATAAGAACATAAAAAACTTGATCAACATATTTGGAAAAAAGCGAAATGTTTGTGCTAACAATTATGGGTAAAAAGAACAGTTCTGGGAAATTACGAAAATTTGCATTATAACAACACATTTTCCTGACAGTTGCGTTCTTCGAGTTGAGATTCGGCTCCTACAGGAAGCCATTTTCTATCACTTGCGCACTTCTGACTTGCTGTATGCTTAGGCCCCTAAACTTATTACGCATCCCTATCTGTTTTTGTTAATGGGTCGTTGTAGGTAAGGTCGGCCAGCGAGATGTTCTAAGTGTTCGTCCATTACAATGACTACATGCTGCACAATATTCCGTGACAACAGAGTCGTTCTTACAATGTTTCTTGCGAAGACGACTGCGTTGTTTTCTTGTGATATTGTTGCCTTCTGATGCGTAACATCCTCCGATAGTACCTCCTATTGAAGTTGGAAATTTGCCATCGTCTCTTCTATGCGATGTTTATATTTAACGGGAACATAGTAGTACACTGAATGTGCAAGTCATGTTCTAATGATTTCACTGTTACCCTCCCAAAATACTTGAAACCCGCTACTAAGCCATTGCTTTGGGCCTTGTGTCTTATAGTTTTTAGTTGTAGGGCCAAATTATCACATGCACGCAGGCTTCTCATCTGTATAAATCACCAACAATATCTAAATTCCCATCATCTGCCTCAACTGGGATTTCATTCTCATCAGCACAAAATATTATAGACTGTCTGATTGGTTCCTAACCATGGGCACAACAAACATTAATGTAGAAATGAGCGCTTACGGTTCAGCATTTTACTAGCCCCAATTAATGTTGCAAAGGCGCACCTTCGATTGAATGGATG
Source organism: Allolobophora icterica (assembly GCA_963556255.1). NCBI lineage: Eukaryota > Metazoa > Annelida > Clitellata > Crassiclitellata > Lumbricidae > Allolobophora > Allolobophora icterica. The sequence goes on from OY744604.1 coordinate 70,216,465, forward strand.
GTTAGATATAGAAACCATAATCTCTGTAGTTTCATGCAAATATAGGCCTACAAAACTATTTGTAGAAAAGTTTACATTCTATATTTCTAATTTTCTGCTCTATAATTCTCTTCCTGTTGACAATAACAGACAAGGAGGTCTAAGCAACAAGTCTCTGGACCAATTTATTCAGCTTTATAAAAACACAGTCTTTCTTTTAGGATTCAGTTGACATAAGAAACACGTTGTTTCTCTGGCTTGTCCCCAATGATTCCGACCTGGCATATGTGAAGATGATCGGAATAACATGACTTTGACCTACCTGATTCTTCACAGAGTCGGTGACCATGTGTCTGAGGCAGCTTCTGTGGGCGCCGAAAAGTTTCGAAGATGTACACTACATTACTTTACAGTAGACAGTTACTACACTACATGACTTCAAATAATTGATATGCACCGCAAGATCCTAAAGGTTTCTTACGCCCCTCAAAAGAAATGCAGCCACAATTTCCGTTTTTTCTCATTTATAGGCAGGCCCGCCGACAGAAATTCCGGGCCCCTAGGCAGAGCAGTTACGGGCCCCTAGACAGAGCAGTCAAGGGCCCCTAGGCAGAGCAGTCGTGGGCCCATAGGCAGAGTAGCCACGGGCCTCTGAACTATCTTCAGGCTTTATACAAATATAATATCGTACGGTCGTACGAAAAAAAACACAAATTGAAACAATAAAAGTGGGGGTACTACCGTACGATATTATATTTATATACAGGGTGGGCCAGTAGGAATGCACCAACTTTGACGCCTTATAACTTGAATACTTTTTATCTGAGCGTCTTGTCCGATATATCAGATTAAAGATAATTATCCATTTTATCATTCTGCAAAATATCTACGAGATACCATTACGACGTTTTGAGATAATCATATTAATATTCGATGTGCCATTTTCTTGCCATAAAACTGCAAGAAAAAACAAAAGTCTGAAACTGAAGATGTCAATACTAAACAATCACTTAGTACAAACAATTAATATCTTAAGTACTTCATCGCAGTAATAAACACTGTTCACCTTAGCCTTTGGAGTAACAAAGAATGGCGCCGTCTTCCAAGCTTTGAAACAGCCAACAGAAACAGAAACATCACACTTTGCGGGAAGTGCTTCCTGCCCTTCAGAAGCCGAGCAGGCGCAACCTCACGCTTAAAGCTAACGTTTGCATGCACACGGTCGTTCTGAGTGTTTGTTGGCGTCTGAACCGTAAAGATCTTCTCGTCTGTGAACCATGTTCTGTCGATCTTTTCTTCTGTCATTCGCTTCTTGAGTCGTTTGCAGCCGGCTAGACGTTTCATCGAATCGGCATCAGACAATTTCGGAACCTCACGTCGACGATTGACTTTGAGGTTGAGGTCATGTTTAGCAATGCGCCTAACAGTACTGCGTGAAATTCCGGTCGCACGCTCAATTTCTCTCGGACTCTTACTCGTCCCTGGATTGTTGTCTTGGCTGCAAATTAACTCTTGGACTTGTGCAATGTTCGCTGCTGTGCGCGCAGAGCGTTTGCGACCACAGTTGCGGCTGTTAGACGTTCCCGTAGCATCAATTTGTTTAATCAATCGATTTAGAGCATATTTATTCCATTTTCTAGAAGGGAATTCTATCATCATCTTATGTGCATTGTATCCTTTTTCTGCTCTTAAAATTCGGATTAAAATTCTATCATCTTCCGTGAGCGGCGCCATGATGTTCAATATTTACATTCAAAATTGAGAGGTGTGCGCCGCACCGAAATTTTATAACAACGGTGCCGTATGTCAGTGCAAGATTTGACAAGGTAGTAGAGTGGATGATTACTTTCAATTTAGTATATTGGGCACGATGTTCGGATAACAATTGTTCAAGTTATATCCAATCAAAGTTGGTGCATTCCTACTGGCCCACCCTGTATATACAACTATGCTTTAATTCAGATGCTTGAAGTTTAAAGTGATTGTAGTTGAGTGTCAGATAATATATCTAAATAGGCATAAATCATACACTTTGTATAACTGATTATAATATTTTTCATAAATTGATTGCGGGCCCGGCCCGGGCCCCTAAAAATCGCCGGGCCCCTGGGCATTTGTCCCCCTTGCCCCTCCCTCTCGGCGGGCCTGTTTATAGGCCTACATATGGTGTTATGGTGTTTATACCTGCCTGTCAAGAACCCATCGAATTGATTTTGTAATTGTATATTTATTAAAATCCTCAGAACGTTTCGTTTTTTTTTCACAGTCGCGAGTAGGTATAGGAAAAACAAATAATTTTCACGCTACTATGATGAACGATATCTTCGCTCAAAAGGATTCATCCGAGTTCATTGACATTTTATTCCTGTCGTAACAACATTCTAGATCGAGTGAAGTCTTCGTTAAGTTGTTCTGATTTAACTATTTACCAGGTAAATAGGCCTACCACAGGCAGCACACAGAATTAGACACGAAGAATCAGTTTCACCTGGCTGAACATCTCCATCGATGATTTCAACTGCCAACAATCGACGGAAGGTGACTTGCATCAGGTAACCTCTGTTTCATTTCTTGTTTAAATGCTCATAAAGCGTTGAAAATCATGTTAATTTCTTAGACCTATGTTATCATATTGCAAGCTGGTATATCTAAGTTATCAATGATAATCTTGCATTTGCATTTTCATATCGCAAGAAGTTTTTTCTCAGTAGCTCGGTTTCTTAGCATTATCCAATTTTCAGTAATTTATAAACTTAATATATTAATAGGTATATTTTTTAGCATTGGTCTTTTTCCAAATCAATCGTACGCATGTAAAATGTGTAACTTGATGCTGTTAAAACACAATGACAAAACTTGCCCGCTAATGGTCAATTATTGCCTTTAACGACTTGCATTTGTTAGCGATCCTACCTAGAATAAGTTTACCTGCGCTAAACTAGGCCGCATCTTTACGTAAAGAAATAATAGCTCTAGGACACAGATATTATGCGCTTTTCTGCACAGTCTATAAACGTTGATTCATGGTTTACTTGTCATTTGCATGGCCGTTGAGTTTCCAATGATGTTAATGACGCTCGTGACATTTTCCTCGTTATTCCCACGCCGTCGTTTGCAAAGCTTCTGGTGTAGAAACTTCTTCACTGGATCCAAGTTAGCGGCGTAGATGAATGGATTGAGACAGACGTTCAGAAAGGCCAGGAACACAGTGATGCTACGGACATCTGTATAAAGAATGTCTAAGAATCGCAGATTATAGAGAAAGAAGTATATACGAGTTGGAGACCAACAGAGAACATAACAAACTGAGATGATGAGGAAAGTTTTGATGACGTTCATTTGGGTTTTCATGGCGTTCTGTTGAGCAGCGCTCTTCATCATGTTGTTGAAGTTTACTACACATAGAAACAGAAATCTTTCAATGCACGCAATACGACAAGTCTTCTCTGCGATCGCAGATTAGGCTCACGTCGGTCAGAAAGATTCGACTTATTAATAGGACAATAAAGACCAGATTATCATGTGTTCGAAACCACAGATGCACAAAAGATAGATTTTTGAATGAAGTATCGATAACCATGATACAAGAGGTGATGACGATAATCACGATAATCATTATCGATGATGATGACGACGACGATAATAAAATTTTGACAGCTAAGAAGGGCAAACAGTTAACTGTAAGCAGGAAACAAACTTAACTTATGCCGCTGTAATAAATTATTTCAGATTAAACACAAGGTTTTTAGTCATGCTAGATTAAATTGGTTAACGATGCAGATTTGACAGATGCAGCAGTTTTGCATAAGTTTGTCCTGCTGCTTTAACCTTTTGGGATCTGGCGGAAGACTAGAGTGCATGGAGCCATCGTTAGCCTCCGAGACAAGAAATATTCTGCAAGCCGCCAAAAATTTGCGGTTTAGCCTAAAACCGTGGGGAGTTATTTCACGGCTGGAAAAAGTTAAGCTACAACATGCACAGAGCTGTGATTATAAAGTTTGCACGCTGGCTTGCTAGTTTGCAGACCTGCCTATAGTGCGCAATGAGCAGTGAGTGCTGTGCCAATCATTATTGTTCATTTGTTCATGGCATGTTTTACAGTTGCTCTACTGTCTAATAAATTGTCTTATTAGAACTCAGAACTCTATGTTTGAAGCCGTAATTTTTTGACTGGTTGCACGTACAGCCGAAACGGTAGGTTACGCGCTTTTACGGCTAGCCGAAAAAAGCCGTAAATTTGCTCAAGCCGTTAACCAGAAAAATTACGGTTTAGGGGTATAGAGCCGCCAATGTTCCAACTGATTTCACTCACGCCGATCTTCAGAAATGACCGAGTTCAGGTACATAGTGCGCTTTACTAATGCTCTAGTTATTACAAACATTTGTCTGTAGACAGTAGACGAGCTCACTTGAAATAGACTGAAACTGCAGAACCCGCGCATTAGCTGTTTGTGCAGATGATATCGATAACGGAGATGCCAGGATGTCAACCTTTAGTTTACTACTTAAAGTTAATATTTTTGCAATTTTACGCGGTTAAAATGAGAAGAATATTGTATTTGTAATTGAAATTGCAAGTGTAATTTCAAATGATTATTTATATAGCATCTTTTCAGAAAACTAGTTAGACTTGAATGCAACCTTACTACACAAGTTCACGATCGAACAAAATGGGATTCAACTGCTTGCAAAGTAGATTGCAATATGATAAGAAAAAAATATATGCCACTGGTGTCCAGTTTACAATTAATTGTTTCGTTAAATGGTGTAATTCTAGTTCCTAATGACAATCAAAATCATAATTATAGGCCATAGCGAAGATTGCTCTGTTTAGATTTGCAATTAGTGGCTGTATAAAATGGTCAATGATAATACGACTCACCGGTAAAAGAATGGTGATTTATTTAGGAAAGGTAGTGAGATATTAAATATCGAATCCATCCAGCATTAGATGGTCCGGAAACCATACAGAAAATTTTAAGTTTGTGAAATCATTTCTCCACAAGGCCAATTTTTGTCCACTGGGAGTAGATAGTTTGCCTGTTAAATTTCAGCCTGACGGTGCAACAGTTAGAGGTCAACCCATTCTCAACATTTTACTTCTGTGCTAATGTGTCTTTTAGTCATGTTTGCACGCGTTGTTAGACTAATATGGCCTCATCTAGTTTGAGATCCGACCCAGAGCACTGTCTATTGGGAAAGCCAATCTCTCAGTTATCTACAGCAAGATTACCACGTTGCCTGGATGTACTGCAACTACTTCAGTTTCATCATATCACTGAAGGAAGAACCCTTCCGGAAAGTTACAAAATGGCCTGTGACGCAGTTATTTGTATATTTGGATGCGACCCAGAATACCAACAGAGCGGGTTGACTCGTGTGTCCGATTTGTGTAAAGGACTTATATCTTGAGGACATTGCTATGATTCGTGTTTAGCATTTCTATCAGTCTAGTATCCTTTCATACCTTTCTGTAAGAATCGAGTAACAGTAATCTAAGCGACTGGATACTAATCTATTTGCCACAAGTATCCTAGAATACATGAGGTCAAAGAACCTAACTCTACGTGAGCTTTGAGGCCAAGTTTATCAGGCAAAATTAAATACTAGTGAAAATTTTTTCAATGATGCATTAGTGTTACAGACATACTGGAACAGTGACTGATCTAGATGGGAAACATTTTTATTCATTAATGTACCTGAAACAATGCGTTTTCATGTTACCTGACCTACCTAACTGATTGCAGGCATATTGATAAACGTACCTGGAACAGTGCGTTTGCGTGTGACTTTCAGTATTCGTGAATAGCAGATCACGAAGACGACCAGCGGCAAAATGAAGTTGATTAGAAACTTATAGACAGCATAGGCGTTCGCATTAATAGCAGCCGGAAACGCTGCGTAAAGCACACAGTGACCATTTAAGACAGTCGTGGCTGATATATCAACAAATGCGTTAAAAATTGTGTCAAAGTTTATCCAGGCCAAGACAATCGCGACTAAGTTCATCCAAGGACGAAAATATCTCTTGTGGAATACAGCATGAACTATTTTTACATATCTTTCCAAAGTCAAGACGATCAGATTATCTGTTGAACAACACAGAAAATACCAAATCATCCACTCGCTGGAAAAAGCTTTGCAGATGACTTTTCCGAAACTTACGCCGTAATCGATGTCCAGTATTTCAACGCTGTAACTAATTACAAGTTGTAAACAGCAAATGAAATCCAGAGTCATCTGATTGAAAACGATGGCCATCTCATACTTACGAACCTTCGACTGTGCAAGAATCAGAAGCATTAGAAGATTCGCAATTCCGCCAATAATTCCAATCGCGATAACTGAAGCCTCGAAAGCAACCATTTTCACAATTTTCACAATTATTTGTTTCTTTTCAAACTGTTAAATTAGCGAGGAAAACGATTTCGTCAGTAAGAATTTCTGGCGCAGATTTCCTAAAAGCTTGCGACGATACAAGAAAATGTGCAAAGGTATTGGTTGATAAAGACTGCAGCTATTTGTATGTGCAGCGCATTCACTTAATTCTTTTGCCGCTAGATGGTGCACGCGTACTTTCTTTCCAATGGAAAAATGAATGCATTTATATCTATAATACTTGAGCTGCGTCCACCTTCCGTTTATTATAGTGGGCTAACGGAGTACGTGCGCGTCTGCTAGGTGTGTTATAGCGCATGCAGCCTGCATTTTGTCTCAACCGTACCCAATTGTCTGTACTCTGCCAGTGTATCCACATGGAGTCCATTAGGACACATTTCCCTCTGTGGGACCCGTATAGAGCCCATTTTGATCCTATGTACTGCCCATGTAAAGTATATTGAAGACTGAAAGGTAGACTGTAAGAGTGGTAACCAAGAACCCGAAAACAAAAGGAACTAATGGGGGGGGGGAGGGTCGGTCCGTAGAGTAATGGATAACACACTGGCGTGAAGAGCTGAAGGTACCAAGATCGAACCCCGTAGACTTCCGTAAAGTTTTTTCAGCCTTCCATTCGCTAGGTGGCGGTGGTAAAATGAATTACAGGCCATGGTGGCGCCGTGTGGCTGCCGCTTAAATACAGTTATATTCGACTCCTGTGAAACTGTTATCATGTGCTTCTACTGTATACATGTTTGTAAGGCGCCCTGCGTGGCTGCCGTTTCTATTATATGTATGTTTACTGTACAGCGCAGTGCGTTTGCAGCCGCTTAATTAAAGAACATGATTATTATTATTATTTTTTTTTACCCGAGGTATTATGATTCCTCAGGTGCAAGATAATAATAATAATAATAATAATGATTATTATTATTATTATTATCATTATTATTATTATTATTATTTTTTTTATATTATTATTATTATTATTATTATTATTATTATTATTATTATTATTATTATTATTATTATTATTATTATTATTATTATTATTATTATTATTATTAT
>OY744604.1:70231389-70286389 GCA_963556255.1 Allolobophora icterica
CCGCTCATAGGGACGATCGCTCATAGGGACGATCGCTCATAGGGACGATCGCTCATAGGACGATCGCTCACGGGAACGATGATGTATGCCCATCAAAGTAGGGACGCGAACAATTAACTTCCAATTACCTAGTAAACAGTTTTGTCGGAATCAATGCCAGGCATTGATCAAACGGACTAACTCGTTTCATGCTTTGAGCGAAGTACGTTCGGAGTCGTCGTCTTAGAGGTCGACGTGAAAATATCGACATGGATATGTGGATTCGACGCGACTTTGCTGCTGATGGTATAGCGAGAACAACAAACACCACGGATTTCAGGCACTGCTCCAGCGCAGTCACCCGACAATGTGGAAGTTTTTTCGGGATTCCACAGCGATTTCGTGAAGTAGAAACCTTCCACCAAGGTGTCACTGGCGTCGAGCAATCAAGCGCCAAGCGCAATCGCATATTGAAAGATCGTGTCATTCATGAGGGCAGTGGCAACATACGATGAAACTGATATTCTGACGTATCTAATAATAATAATAATAATAATAATAATAATAATAATAATAATAATAATAATAATAATAATAATAATAATAATAATATCTGGACGAGGGTTAACCGTTCCGGAAAAAAATAATTAATTTAATCTCTAAGATCCTGAGGGAACGAAGTACCTCAGGGCAAAAAAAAATAATAATAATAATCTTCGTTTAATATCTTCAAACTGACAACAACGCAGTATGATTACAAGTCAGTACATGCTATGCGATAAATCTTAACTACTAACAGAACAGACAGCCTGCAATACACGGCGCAAATTGCAGCCTACAAAGCATGTCCGCCTATGGGACTAGATCTCTGTACCTCTCGCACTCTACGCCAGATGTTATCCAATGCGCTATCGGGCCCCCTACGTGCTCTCTCTTTCTTAGCGTTCAAATAGTGAACAATTTTAAAGTGTTTTTATGTCTTATTTACAACAAATGGATCCATAAAAGAAACCTTGGCTTCACTGTTAGTTTATTAATAAAAACTTTACTATTTCTTATAATTTATCGCGGTGTATGAACGAACGTCCAATATGAGCGAGCGTCCTATTAGCGATCGTCCTGTGACCCATCGTCCTATGAGCGATAGTCCGCATACCGTATAGAGTTAATCCATTGGCGGGCGACACCTGGTGGTAACTGTAAGATCATCACGTTTAGTGACATTGATTCAGTAACAACCTGCTATCAGTAAACAGGCCGAGAACGTTTAAGAACTCTCCGTAGTCGCCAGTAGTGATATCGCCGAATGTACCTCACGATTTTCATTCTGTAGTATTTCTGTTACTTCTGTTGTTGTACATTTTCTAATAACTATAAAACCTTCCATCGCACCGAGTTTTAATTTGTCACGATCAGGGCCTTCTGACGCTAGAGAGCGCAAGGGTCGTGACAGTTCGGCTATCCCGCGAGTCATCGGGTGCACGTAAAACAAGTATTAGTCTCATGGCGATCCGTAGACTGAGACCACTCCAAAGATCACCATCGCTTCTCCTCGGCCGAAACAAAAATCACCTGTCTGAAAAACACTGTCTCTAGATCTTTGACTCGACCCTACATCAGAAAGCCAATCCATTCTCACAAAGTCACATAGACCAAGACAATCAATTTACGACGAAATTTTGTTCGTTTGACATACCGGCATGTCAAACGAACAAAATCGGTAGCAGAAAAGAAGAATATTATTCCGGCACTCAAACTGAGCAACAATTCGAATCGCAACATGCTAGAAATTACTGAACAAATTCTGCATCTAGTCAATATAATCCACTTAAACAATCGAACAACGACAGTCGAATCAACAGCGTGGCTACTATATATTTTGCGCCCGGTGACGAACGATGAAATTGGAGCTCCTCCCTGTTTTATTTATTTCACATTTTCCAAAAACATCGAATGGCAAATTATATTTTAAGGAAATAAAATCTGAAAAATACAGATAATATATGGTGCCCCTTAGTGATCAATGGGGCGCCAAAATCATACATGACAATTGGTTTTTAAGTTTCGAGGATATAACTGGATAGATTTGGGGCGCCAAAATTAAATCTTATAAATTTATTTGGGATAAATTATTCAAAAATGGATCAAAATTAAGAGTAAAATTATTAATGTTAACCTTCATCTTTACGCCTCCTTCCTTTGGCGCCCCGGGACACAATGTCCCCGCTATAACTTTACCAATGTATGTAATAAATTACAGTATGACTCACCATCATAGTCTATAAACGAAGTAATAATAATGGACCTCCAGCTATGCCTCTGAGTCGGACACGCCAAGTAACTCCGGCAAAATTGTGTGCATGACGCACAGGCGAAGTCCAGAGTTGTTACTTTCAACTGCTCGATTATAGAAATATTTTTTTGAATCGCCAGGTGTAGCCAGAGTTTCCATGAACGTTGCAACAGTTGTTTGTTCATATCGAGTAGCAACTGATAGCAACTATCGCGATGCCTATTGTGTTTTAAATGGTCAAATAGACAAAATAATATCCTATTAAATCTGTTGAATGAGCCACTGGCTCTACTAGGGACACGGTTTTTTCTGACTCACCGTGTATAATTGCTTTTCATCTGGCGAATGACTAACCGCTCCTTAGATTCACATTTCTGTGTGACTTTGCGCGCGTTTAAAATGTTCATAATAATAATAATAATAATAATAATAATAATAATAATAATAATAATAATAATAATAATAATAATAATAATAATAATAATAATACAGCAGTGACTTAACTTAGACCCTGGGGAACTAAGTACCTCAGAGCAAAAATAATAATATAAAACAATAATAATAATAATAATAATAATAATAATAATAATAATAATAATAATAATAATAATAATAATAATAATAGGGCCATTCCGGACTTTTTATATGTTGCATTAATTAATATTGAAGTCCCTGAGGGATCCTGTATACCTCGGGGCATAAATAATAATAATGATAATAATAATAATTTTAATAATAATAATAATAATAATAATAACAATAATACTACTAATAATACTAATAATGTATAAAGAGCCGGTGGTGCGCCGTAGAAACATTTGCAGACAGACATCGACAGTGTGGGCCATCACCATTCCGATTGAAGTCGTAATCAAGTCAAAACCAGACTTCCTTAAAAGCAGCAGAATGGCGCTGCTACTGTGCAACGTAGAACGGCGAAGTAATTAAGCCGAGAATATCTGCAAGTTGAGATAAAACAATTGAAGGGCTTGCCTCAATAACCAGGTATGTCGACATACCTGGTTTATGTGAAAAAGTATGCCAGCGTGGAATATTGTATTCTATATACCCTGCAAATTTGCTGCAAATCTGATTATTTTTGAATTGGCTTTTGGATAAAACAGTTTGTCGACATATGGTATTTAGCAGCCGGCAGCATTACTCCAGTGCAATAACCCGGTATGATAACAAAAATTGTCGTTTTTTCTTGTAATCTTTGTATTAAAACCGGTGCAATAATCAGGTTATTTGACATACCCGGTTACTGTCTCTTACTTCCTCTGCAATTCACTGATTTTGCGTTATTTTTCTTACTGTAATGTAGCTATGATGACTTACCTTCCTATTGCACGATTAATTTATACTGTGTACTAGTCACCATTTAGTGCAAGAATAAGGTATGTCGACTAACAGCAGACGACTTTTGCTTCATACTGGGTTATTCAGGTATAAAGCTAAATGTCGTGAAAAATCATTAATATTATCTTGTGCATTGCATTATGTAACAATTTCGTGAAAGACAGTAATAACTCACATGGTGCTTCAAACAGCTTGTCAATATCTCGTAAAATGGCTTAGATATAACAGTTTGAAGTGTCAAATCTTTGAAGCCATTTTCCTAAAACTAAAAAAATCCGACATACCTGGTTATTGCTGCAAGCCCTTCAATTTGCTCTATAGCAAGTGCAACGTAGAACGGCGAAGTAATTAAGCCGAGAATATCTGCAAGTTGAGATAAAACAATTTGCCTCTATAGCAACCTCCGAATTCGCCAGTTTCAAGTGTTTATTAAACCGCTTTCGTGTGCAATGTGCATAGAAGAAAGATTTCTGACTATTATGGTAACAGTCTGCTGAACTGTGGCTTAGCCGGACTAGGTAGGCAATTAAATGAGCTCTTGAGTATCATTCATAGATCGTCAGGATTATTAAAGACAATAATCTGTAATTACATTTAGCGTTGTTTAGGCTAATGTAGTGAACACCTTTGATTAGCTTCTTTTGATGCGGTGCTATATAAATGTTCCATTGCAATTACAATAATGATGATAATCACAGCTCGTACACAAATTTGTATTACGCTGTTTGTAAGGTACGCTGTCTAGCAATAATTAATTGCGCAGTCAGGTAGGCTACATATTCGATATCTGTTGCTCTAAACAATTTAAAACCAGCTATTGTGACACATAAGCTTAGGCTTTGGCCAGGGACGTAACTAGCGTTGGGCTTGGGGGGGGGCTTAAGCCCCCCAAACGAAGTTGAAGCCCCCCCAAACAAGTCAGGCCGTTGTATGCTTACGGCTAAAATTCGTATGAACACTGTATAAATGTTGCCATGCTCAAGGCTTAAGCCTCCCCAAACGAAAAATCCTAGTTTCGTTGCTGGCTTTGGCTATCGTTATCGTCATCGTCATCGTAATAGTAAATATCCAAATGTCTAAACCATACCCTAAAGCTAAGTGCAGGGCACCAGCTTATTCACGAGCGCTGTGTCGTATCAGAGAGGTTTCAGTTCGATGTCCAGTGGAGGTCCGAGTTCCGTTACCAGAGAGACCAGAAAGAAAAAGGCAGTGCAGCTGCTAAGGCGGGATTTGTTGAAGACTAGAAAGCTTCGAGGGCGGAGGACGGGATGGATTAAAGTTGGATTTCTTGAAGAGGTGAGACTTCAATTTGGAACGGAAAGACTGCGGATGATAAGCAGAGAAGCCTGAGGTAGATGACGGCGAGGGAGAAGAAACGAAGAATTGAAGCGACTAAATTTTCAGAATTGCTGAAAATGACGAAGTGGCTTTTTAACTATCAAATATAAACAGAACTTATGATTAGTACCATAGTTTAGATTGCCTAAAGTCATGGTTAAAAGTAACATGCTAATCAATCGCATCCACAGGAGTAATTAGGTTCAGCTCCTGTATTATAAGTGTTTTGTTACTCGTGATTTTTGGAATTAATTCTGTTTTTCACTGAAGGTTCTCAGTCCCTCGACTCGATCGTGGTATGATTTAGCTTGAACGGAACTCTAATTGATTGCTTTGTTTACTTGATGCTTTTCTTTTTCTTCTTTTCTTCTTTGTTTTGATGTTAGTTGGACTTCTTTTGGTTGTTATAGCTTATTTACAGTTTGTCATTGTTAGATTGATTGATACCTTGGTTAATCTCGGATCGAATTTAGATCCCTACCGATTCTTTCAGCTGTATTGTTGTTAGATGGTTGATCACTCTTGTGATGTCAAAGGTGTGGCAACTCTCCGCTGTCATTAACCTGTCTGATATAATACCATCTGGGGGCGCTGGGGGCGGGGCTTCTCCTCAACCAGCTAGGCTCAATAATAATATTGAAGATATTTATAGTGCAGGGCCTATTGAGTCGCAGGCACTTAGCCCTAATTCAACACTGGGGAAGGCGAACTTATTCAGCTCCCTGAGCTATACTGAGGTAACGCCTAATGTGAGAATAGAGGAACTGGAGATTGAAATAAACTCTCTTCAGGACACAGAATTAGAGGTCTTTACACAGGCTCCGGATAACACTAAAGCATGCAATGGTGATGATATCGATCCTGACCAAAATCTGTTTAGAACTTCGTCATGGTCTAGTAACTATACCTCCCTGGATAATCTCCAGTTTACTTTAATGCAGGATCAGAGCAGAGAGAAGAATCTAACAGCCGTACATATTAACTGTAGAAGTGTATTGCCCAAAATAAAAGAGATAAATGAACTGATTGATAAAACGCATCCAACAGTAATTGCATTAACGGAGACTTGGTTGGAGGATGATCTCTCGGATTGTATTCAAATTCCTGGCTATACTTTTATTGGCAAAGCAAGGAAAGAAGGTAGGGGTGGAGGGGTTGCATTTTTAATGGAAACTGACCTTAATTATGTGGTTATTAATCCTAGGGAGAAAATGGAAGACTACGCAGCATTCGAAAGTCTCTTTATCAGAATTAAAATGAAAACTTGTTCTCCCCTAATTGGTTGCATCTATAGAGCACCTGGTTCAAATCTTACGGAATTCCAAACTGAATTTGATCAGCTAACTTCTGAAATTGGGGAAAGGAATAAAGAAATTATATTGCTTGGTGATTATAACATAGATCTACTAAAAGTTAATGAACATAGAGACACTAATTTTTTCTATAATAGCATAATATCCCACCATTACCTTCCAGCAATTACTAAACCTACTAGAATTACAGAAAACTCCAAAACTTTAATTGATAATATCTTTTGTACCAATTGGGCCAAAATGAAATTCGCATCAATCATAATTTCGGATTTATCAGATCACCTCCCAATTATTGCTCAATTTTCTCTTGAAAAATATAACACAAAAGAGGCGGAATATGCAAATCAAAGATCAATTACCCCAAAAGGACTTGAAAATTTTACTAGAGCGCTTGAGGGAACTAGTTGGGAACTTGTTAGTCAGTATTCGCAATTAGGATTAGTTAATGAGGCGTATGAATCATTCATCTCCATTTACAAGAAGCTTTACTCCGAGGCATTTCCAATTCAACATAAGAAGAGCGATAAAATGAAAAAAACTAGGAACGTCTGGATGACGCCTGGACTTTTGAAGTCTTGTAAAAGAAAAAACTTATTATATACTAAGTATATAAAAAACCCAACCGCGGAAAATAAAAAGATTTTTACGTCTTATAGAAATAAATTTAAGTCACTAAGAATACTCACAGAAAAGAACTACTATAAGACTGAATTTGAAAAATCTCATAATGACATTAAGTCTACTTGGAAAGTTATTCGTTCGGCAATGCAGCTGAACGCGAGAAATATGAAAATAAATGCACTGATGATTGGTGAAAACAGAATTGAGGATCCTGGAGCAATAGCAAATCAATTCAATGATTACTTCCTTAATCTGCCTAGGATGTTAGCTAATGAAGTACCTGTCACCCAAACCTCGTACAAAGAGTACTTACCGAAGCCTAACTTGAACTCCATGGGGCTGATCCTAACTACGCCAGAGGAATTACTGAGAATAGGCAAAACTCTAAAAAAAAACCACTCCAAAGGACTAGATGACATTGATCCTTATGTCGGACTACAACTTATCCATCTAGTTACTCTTCCTCTTTCTGAAATTATAAATAGTTCTCTACAGAACGGAATAGTACCGGAATCTCTGAAAATGGCGAAAGTAGTGCCTATACTTAAAAAAGGGAACAAAGAGGATATTACAAATTATAGGCCTATTTCGATCCTGCCATTATTTGCAAAATTTTTCGAAAAGGTTATGTACGATAGATTAATCTCGTATATTAAAAAAACTAACATGATACATCCATCCCAACATGGCTTTCAAGCGGGTCACTCGACATTCATGGCACTCTTGGATATGGAAGAAATAATATCCAAATCTATCGATAATAATGAATATTCTGTGGGGGTGTTTTTGGACCTTGCCAAGGCTTTCGACACCGTAAGTCATAAAATACTACTAAAAAAACTAAGCCACTACGGGATCAGGGGAATACAGTTAAAATGGTTTCAGAGTTACTTAGATAATCGTAAGCAAAGTGTTGAATGTAAGGGTGCCATTTCGGGTTTGGGTGACATTGCCTTCGGAGTCCCCCAAGGCTCCAATCTTGGGCCAATCCTCTTTTTAATTTATATTAATGATCTAGCATCTGTCTCCACTGCCCTATATTGTATACTGTTCGCAGATGATACGAGCTTAGTATACTCAAATTCCTCGTATGAAATTCTCATGGAAACAGTGAATCGAGAGTTAAGGAAGGTGAATGACTGGTTTCATGCGAACAAACTTACACTCAATACTGACAAAACAAATTTAATCATTTTCAAATCACATAGGAAAATCAAACCCGTAAACTGGCTATTCCATCTTAATGACCATCCGATTACACAAGTGGAGAATACTAAGTTCCTGGGAGTCTTTATAGACCAACACCTTAATTGGAAAGCACATTTAGACTATATTTCGTTGAAAATTGCAAAGAACACAGGTATACTCTCAAGAATAGCCTATTTACTCCCTCAAGACATCAGAAAAAGTTTATACTTTACATTAATATACCCCTACTTATCCTACTGTAATTTCATATGGGCATCCAATTATCCGTCTCGTTTACAAAAACTGAACACTTTACAAAGAAAAGCCATAAAAATGATTGCTGGAGTGGAATACAGAGCCTCATCTCACATTATCTTTACTAAGCTGAAGTTGTTAAACATCATTCAAATCAGAAACTATCAAATAGCAGAACTATTCTATCGCTTCGAGCATGCTATGCTGCCTATGTCTTATGCTAATTACTTCGCTAAAGCATCGATGACCCACACATATCTCACAAGGGGAGCACAACT
This sequence comes from Allolobophora icterica, assembly GCA_963556255.1. Lineage (NCBI taxonomy): Eukaryota > Metazoa > Annelida > Clitellata > Crassiclitellata > Lumbricidae > Allolobophora > Allolobophora icterica. Next base: position 70,240,014 of record OY744604.1, read on the forward strand.
ATATAGACCCATAAAAGTTCGCACGAATCTTAGAGCTTTTAATATTAAAGCACTGGGACCGCAGATCTGGAATTCTATTCCACTACATATTAAGACAGCACAAAGTAGGAGACAGTTTAGGATTCTTTTGAAGGAGTTTCTCTTAGCAACATCTTCTAGTGCAGCGACTTAATCTAGTAGGCCTACAGTAAATAATGTATCTGGGTCTGGTGGGGGGGGGGGGCCACCCAGCGCCCGATAGTTAAGACTAGTTAAGTATAGTTAAGGGTAACTAGCGCATCTTTATCCTAATCAACTTCAGTCAATACATAAAAGATGTACAAACTTTCAGTTTATTTTCTTGTTTTTGCTTAGATCTCTGTTTAAGAACCATCTACATATCTTGTACATGTCATAGCTTGGGTATCCCCGTCTAGCGGGACTTTGGTCCCTTGGGGGTCGCCCTTTGTCTCTCCTGGCAAATGTAGCTCTGTCTAAAATTAGCAAATAAAAAAAATCTCGGTCATAGAAATTTAAATGTATACTGCATCCTATTTGTTATCCTCATCATGTTAAACTGATTATTAGTACCGAGTATGCAATTGAGGATTATTCTGGTCTTGCACAAAGTCTTCGGAGTGTATACGGATGCTCTAATAATTGAATAATTTTTCTTGTTACCTGTAAATATGTTTGTTACTGATTGTCAGTTGATACAATAAAGTTATTGAATTGAATTGAATTGAATTGAATTACCATCAAATAGAAAGCATGAGGAACAGTCTTGGACAGAACTGTTCCAGTCAGTGCAAACTCAACACGCACTTCTTTTTAAACTGGCAGATATCGTCACGTTTCGGAGCATTGTAGCGTAAAGAAGCGCTATATAACAGTCCAGGTAATGCCTACGGACTTATGTTCGTGCATACGTAAATACATCCTTAAGTACATACACATGTGTATAGATAGGCCTATATGTATGAGAATCCGAAAAATGTATGGTCACCTGCATGCTATACCCTTTGGCTCTGTCTTCATGCACTCAATTATTTTACCCTTCCTGCTCTCGTGCGATGCATTTCACCACGATTATTACGTTATTTCTCGAAACCCTTACACCACGTGCAGGCCTAAATTCCTAACAACATGTGTAGGTCAATAAACCCCAACAACCTGTGGATCTAGAAATCCTAACACCATGTATAGGCCTACAAACCCTGGCATCATTTTCAGACCTAAAATTCTCAGCACCATTAACACTTTATAGACATATTAAACCCTAGCACCATGTGCAGGTTTAAAATCATAACTCCGTGTGTAAGCCCAGTGGCCTAACCACAACAACCTGTTTAGTCGTATACATTACAGCACATTACAGTGCAATGAAAAACAATAGGCCTACAATAAATGGTGTGATAATGTGCCTCTTATAAAGTTCAGGTGTGAACATAGAAACCACAAAATTTACTTCTATAATTTCTATAGCGCTTTTTTTTATAATGTATTATTAAAATTAAGACGCGTAGGTGATTGTGCAATTCTGAATTATTATGTTCAATTAGATCTTATACTGTGTTTGACGAGCTTCTGTCAGCTACGGGTTCTCCGCTGTCTTTTTCAGTGCTGAAGTCCACGCTTTGTTTGCCCGTGCGGTTGGCTTTAATATTGCAATTTACGCAGGCGTTTTCTCGATTCAGGTGTGAGTCCTGTAGCATGCAATGCTAAGATTTCTATGCGTATTGGATTTAAGGATGAACACTTATACCGAAAATGATGGCTTCTGCTGTTGAGAAAGCTTAGAAAGTTAATTCATTGAATTAAAAGAATAGTTTAAGTTTAGTAAAAAATCTGAGCTCCTAAAAATCCGAGGCAAAGATGTATTTACGATATTATTCAAACAAGATGATCAACTATAATGGTCATGGATTTCTAAAGGAGTGCTAAAGTAGCTTAGAAACGTTGATGGTAATAAACTCTTCGTATAGTATTACATTAATAATTATAAACCAATTTGCAGTTTTGTCTTAAAGATCAACTTCTTAATGTCTGATCATATATAACTTTTCGTTTCGAAGTGCAACATGTTAGGAATTACTGAGCAAATTCTGCACTTAGAAAAAACACTCCACTTAAATGGTACAGAAGTGGAACAACGACCGTCGACGTGGCTGATGACACGCGCAGTAACTCCTGCGTCATTTTTATAAACTGCGCATTTCTGAATCAGTCCAATTACTGCATAGACTGCAACTTACGCAGGCGTTTGTCCGGTTCAGGTGAGACTGATGCAGAACGTAATGCTATTGTTAGGTGTATTGGATATAATGGAGCACACTGATGGCTTTAGCTTTTAAGGAAAGCTTTCAAGTTAAACCATTGAAGTGACCATTCTTAACAAGTAGACTTGATCACTGCAGTGCGGTACTTATAGGCCTGCCTCTTAGACTATTGGGCCCCTTGATAGGGTTCTCCGCTCAGCGGCTCGCCTCATTGACCACCTTTTAAACATGCTTCTGTCTCTGCCTATATATGCGTGATGTCCTTCACTGGTTCCCTGTTTCTCGGCGCATCTCCTGTCGAGTTGCTGCGCTTGTTTGGCGGTGCATGCATTCTTGGCTGTGTTCCATCCTACCGGTCTGATCTTTGTCGACCTGTCTCTTACCCAGCAGCCCGTCGAACTCTCCGCTCAGTGGCAAGTAGGAGCCTTATGTCCTGCGTGCTCGCATTGATATTAGACAGCGTTGGGCCTTTTAGGCTATGGGCTCTCCATCTGGAATGTCCTCCCTCTAGACCTGCGCTTTCTGCCTCGGTTAAACTTGCCTGTTTTTTTATAAGTCCCTCAATAACATTACTTTCGCTGTGGCTGGGCTGGGAGCGCCTCTGAGTAGGTCTCTTAAAGAGACGATTTATAAATTCTCAGAATGAATGAATAAAAAAAATAACGAATCATAATCTAAGCTCCTCAAAAGCCGACGTCTGTAAACAGACAGGTTTCAAAATGGCTTATAAGTCCAACTCTTCTGACGGATGATGGCTTTTTCAGTTAATGATGACCTCCTGCAGTATAAGTTCAGCTGACGAGGCTGTGATAGGCCTAACTACTGTTATCTCATGAAACTAACGTTCTTGTCGGTCAGCGACTCACCGGTAACCCATTGGCTTTCCGCTTCTTAATTTAATTTAATTTATCTTCAGGGCATTTGCAATAAAATTAAAATTAAAAGCTAGTCTAATTGTCATCGTGTGGAGGTAAAAGAGATCAGATATTGGGCCAAATAATAATCATTTCAACCTGGTTCTGGCTTCTGCTAATTCAACTTTTTTACTCGAAGTAATACCTCTACTTTGTGTGTCCTCTGCAATAAATTAGAATAATAGAAAATTATCTACCCAGTTAGGTCATGTCCAAGCAGAAAACACCGAAAAAAAATCAACAGAACTCGTGCGGGAGACTGGGCAATATTATTTAGCTTGTGAATCAAAGACGAAGTTTGACTGAAGTTAAGAGCAGATAAAGCAAAAACATTTTCTTATCTCCAATGTAGACCCAGGAGTAAGTCGCTAAGGAATTACCGACTGACTTAGTCGACTGGCTGTAGGCATTGACACCAACGTATATTATAATATTATTCAACGCTACGTTTGCTTGTACGAAGATTACGAACCCAGCCGTCAATTTCGATTGAAACGATTCCGTGACGTCATGCAAAGTTTGAGACGCCACTGTGGCAGGTAGTAAGTAAAGAACTGGTGACATCGGTTGATTGTTAGACCGTTTTAGTCTGTTGCACTGTGACCCGTCCCTTGTAAGCAAGTGTTGCTCCTCTCATGCTGCAGATGTCTTCGTCAAAAGCGAAACTCGGAGATTGCGATTAAAACAATTAGCAAAATATTAACGTGAACGAAGTCGCTAGAGGTCGATAGCTTAGCGACTGGTTTCGACTTGAGGACTTAGCGGCGGCGGATGGCGGCGCTTCCGAAAAATACTTCTGAGGGCGGACCCAGGGCCAGGGGCCATGCATCTGTGTCCAACGTCGAATCGGCTGTACAAGAAGATCCGCGAATCCTATTCTAAATGTCATCTTGTGGAGGTAAAAGAGATCAGATATGAGGCTTAATAATAATCATTTCAAAATGGTTCTGGCTTAGATAGGATATTAATTATATATTAGGGGATTGATTGGATATAGTCATTAATCTTTGATAAACTACCTTGGTAACTGCTCTGACAGAATTAAATTGCAGGTTCTGATCTTGGAAAAAATATTTCATGCACGGTTGAGAAGAGTCCATAATCACACGCCTATTGCTTAACATCATCTGTGTTTATCTATGGTCTGTGAATGCAATAAGATTATACAATATACAGTGTACGGACACATCAATTGCAACTGCTAGTAGTCACAAAGAGCAGTCCTTAGGCTAGCCCTGATAGGCAGCCATTGGTATTAAATGTCAGCGACCTCACTTTTCTTAGCTATCGGTTGACAATCAAAGACACAGAAAAATGTTTTAATTCAAAGCAACTGTATAATCATAAAATCTTGCAATCTCGCCGGTTAAAGGTCATATTGTATTTGCGTGAAAAACGACAGATATAATTGTTGGCAACGCTAGTCACTATAATTACGATGCTACTACTATTGTTTAAACATAGCTGTCAGCATCCGCCACATAAAACAGTCGTGCACCAGTGAGTAATCTAGACGTCTTTGGGGGGGGGGGAATGTCCCCCCCAGGATGTATGTTTACCCCCCAGAGGCCAGCAATATTACAATGTAGAGACCATTAGGTGTCTTGTGTCAATTGTTTGTCAATCTTGTGTCAATTGTTTGCTACCCCCAGAAACCTGGTGTCCCTCCCAGACGAGGGGACTAGATTAAACACTGGTCGTGCACTTGCCCACTCATTGGGTACCTTGGACTCATGCCTGTCCAGTCATCCGCACAGTCGTCGGGTTCCCGATGATGTTGATGACGCTCGTGACAGTTTCATCGTTCTCATGACTCCTACTGCACAGCTTCTGGCGTAGATACTTTTTCACTGGATCCAAGTTAGCGGCGTAGATGAACGGATTGAGACAGACGTTCAAGAAGGCCAGGGACATCGTGGCGTAGCGACCATCTGAACTGAGATTCTCAAGAATGCGCAGATTATAGAGAAAGTAGTAGATGCGATTTGGAAACCAAAAAAGAACAAAACAAACCGAGATGATGAGAAAAGTTTTGATGACGTTCATTTGAATTTTCATGGCGTTCTGTTGTGCGACGCTCTTCATCATGTTGTTGAAGTTCACTGTGGATTAAAACACAAAATCATTTATTGCTTCAAGTACGACAATAATTATTCTTCGAAGAAATCAATATAAGAATATGATGATCCTCGCGTCAGACAAAAAGGATTCGACTTATTAAAAAGGAAAATGCCTTTGAAAAGGTGAAACATTCTGATTTAAATAAAAACCAGATTGATGATAATGACGACGACGACGACGACGACGATGATGATGATAACGATAATGATGACGACAAAGGTTGTTCTTAGGATGAACAACCATCTGTATATTCTTTTCGGGCAACTCTCAATGCAAGATCTAAAAAGTAGCGAACAAATTTTGTGCTACAGGACCAAAAACTCCATACTAGGGACCTGCGAGCTTCGATATTCGAATCGAAAACGAATCGAACGGCGGAATCGGACGGCGATTCGATTCGAAAATGATGTCATGATTAGAAAAAATTTCGAATCATTTTCGGAAAAATGATTAGCCCTTGACGTTGTAAACTAATTATATTAATTGTTTACTGCTCGTGGATTGGATGTTAAATTTCTGCGTGCAACGGCGGCAAGCGACAACAGCAAACCCTCTGGCAAGAAAAGGGTTTATAATTAGAATGTTATACTTAGAGCTTCTTATTTGTAGGCGGTTTGAAAATCGATCGCGCTTTAATGAGTAGGCAAGCGATGCGCGGTCGACCTCTAGAGCACTTGACGTTTTGTGTGCTCTTGACGCTCTTTTGTGTGCAGCGTATTTTGTGTATAGAATTTGTTTAGCTGCATATAATTAGTGACTTTATGTCACACGGCATGAGGTGTCGACCGTGTTGTTGTGGCTAATCATATTGCACGAAATTAGAGTCATCACTCAGTAGTCATTAGGTGACGGCACGCATTCACCTAAGTAAATTAAAGTAATGTAAATTAGGCAAATTAAATAACGCCTATCGTCTTAGAGTTCAACTTAAACTCAGCGAGCGACGAACGACGGTGCGACCCCTCTCAGCAGTGCTCGAAATGGAAAATTTTACGAAACGGAACGCTAGTCAAAGATATGGGAGCATTCACGTTAATTTCATAGTATTTTCCACAATAATTCATTTGACGAACCGGAACGGAAACGCTAATTCATTTGACGAACCGGAACGGCGTTCCGGTGCGGTTCCGGTCCATTTCGAGCACTGCCCCTCAGCGATTAACCGCTCGCCCGTATCTTTGCACAGGGCGTAACTTTGGCCTAAAAAGTGGGGGTACCAATTTCTTACATACACGAAGCAAGGCTGAAACTGCGATCTCTGGGAAGGCACAGTAATAAAATATTGATTGGCATTGTTCAAAAGTGGGGTACGGTACCCTTATATCCCCCACAACTTACGCCTATGCCTTTGAAAGGATACGCTCGCCTCAAACGAGAAGCTTTGGTTATACCCCGCTTAGATGTTGTATACCAACGTGCGGTTATGCAATTGGTACAATAAAGAATATACTTACTTGCTTACTTAACTCATAAATTATTTGTTATTTTTAATTCTGTTAATTAACTTAATGTTTACTATAATTGATTTTAAACTGCAGAAAAGTTATTGATATATTGATACTGTGGTATGCTTGTGCAATCAAGCTTCATGAATATCTAACTGGTACCCGCTGATTCGAATGGAGATTCGATTCGAATTCGAACCTTCACCCCCGATTCGAATCGGGATTCGATTCGACTGAAAATTTGTGATTCGCAGGTCCCCACTCCCCCACTCCATACCAGTGCCAAAGACCATGCAATAGAAGAGTATGTGTTCACTTCAATAGAAGAGTATGTAACCACTGTATTAAAAACATCAACCAAGCCATAACAAAAGAGTGACTTTATCATCAGTGGCGTTACTAGGGCTGGTGTCACCCGGTGCGGTAAGTCAAGGTGTCACCCTCAAAAAAAAGATGACCCTTTTTTGGGAATTCGTCTCCCCAAAAAATTGGATTTCATCTCCCAAAAAAGTTGATGACCTTTTTTTTTTTTTTAGTCATCCGCCTGTTTTTTTTACTTCTGGCATCCTTCTTTTTCCGGTCTCCTACTCTTTTTCCGGTCTCCTACCATAATGCCATTACCTCTTTCCTCTTTACCTTTGACCTGATCTTAAAAAAATTTCATTTTCTCATCTTGGGTGTCACCCCCCTCCTAGGGTGTCACCAGGTGCGGTCCGCACCCCCCGCACCCCCCTAGTGACGCCACTGTTTATCATACTTTTATCCACAGTGCACAAGAAATCATAAACAGAAAGAAGTGCGGATTCGGTTGAATAGATTTACGGTATACGCACACAGAACTGAACAGATGCACGTATTTGATGATGGGCGAGTTTGCATATGATTCCTAACAATGGTTCCGATATAAAGCTAAAAGTTGAGATGAATTTGCAATTAAACAGGTGGCTAGGCTCAAAATAAGGTTTCTTTTGCAGAGGATGAACTGTTGCATGAGCAAAGGCAGATAGGAAGGATCCATCTTGCAGTGAACAATTGACAACTGGCGTCATAGTTGGGCCCTGGACATCAAAGCACTCTTTCAGAAGAGATGTAGGAATGGTGTGAAACAGACAACATTTAATAGGTAAAGAAAAGACAAGTTTAGGATCATCTGCAAGAGTTGTGGGCTGAAAGTAGGAAAACACACGAGGCGCAGAATTAAGCTGAAGGAATTTTTAGACGCAGAGGATCCGACTACTTTAAGCTTTATACCAGAAATTATTGTGCTTGCATAAATGGTCATCCGCTTAGTTGTAAGCAAAGGCTAGGTGCTTGGCTAACCAAATTTAACTTATCCCGATGTACCGGAGGTAATAACTTTTTAAGGCCAACAAAAACATTTTCGTGATACAGAACTTTCAGCTATTGTTTTCAGTTGAATATGCAGATTTGGCAAATGGAAGAAGTTTTATACAAGTTCGCACTGTTGCGTAGACTTTTTGTGATTCGATGGAAGACGACAGTGGAGCCACCAACGCTCAAACTGATTCTACCACGCCTGGCTTCAGAAACGGCAGAGCTTCAAGCAAGTCTGTGGTGTGCGTTCTACTACTCATTTAGTTCTAAAACAACCTGCTGTCGAAGAGGTCCTTTTCAAAGTGGACCTAAAGTAGATTGCATCTGCAGAGCCAGCTCATCAGCTGTTTGTACAGGTGATAGCAATAACTGAGATGCCAAGAAATATTTCTTTAGTTTACTTAAATTTGTTTAGAGCAAGAGAAAAAGTTAACAATTTTATTTTAATTGGAAGTCTGAAATGCATTACTTAACGGTAACAGAAAGAAGACGAAAATTCAGAGCAGTCTCTTGAGCTAAACCCTCGGCAGATGAGGGCGGGCGGCCAGTCCTCTGCCTCGCCGTCCCATCTTCCCACCGACGGTCATTGTACTCATAACAGCTGGGTCTTGAACAATCTTGAACCAAATTTCTGCCCTGGCGGGGATTTGAACCCCCGACCTCTCGTTTGACAATCAGCACGCTAATCACTCCATTACACTATCGAGCACCCAAAAACAGAAAGAAACGATTATTAATTAGTTACCAAGACATCCACTGTGTTGCCGTCATTATGTACGGACAGAGGGGAAGGTAATAAGCTTTTGCATGTTGAACCTTCAAAAATATTTTTAAAAACTGGTGAATTAGCTACACCATTTTGAATATTAATAACAGCTATTTTAGTTGGACAAGAAATCATATATTCAAATAGCAACTGAAATTCACTTTAATGCCAATCAAAGAAAGTCTTGGGCAATATTGTACTCAGAAGCATTACAGCAATTGGGACTAAAAAATTAGACTAGAGTAGAAAAGACTAGGTTGAACGATCAGAAATGAATACTGGTGCATAACTAGGTGAATCTAAGTCTCTTTAAGAGCAAGTACATAAGAGAGATGCTCACACAGAAAACTATTAATCAAGAGACTGAGTGGAGCGAAAAGGTGAGCGAAGAGAATTCCAAAATTGAAGCCAGCAACGGAAGAAACCAGTTTAGGAACTTAACAAAACACAATTCTGGCTTTTGGTTTGACCAGAGAGATGCTCAGAAGACGTGGTCAAATAACACTGAAGAAAGCATGGTTCGCTGCAATTCAGTATTTTTTGCCATAAGCCCTAATTTAAAAAAAGATTCCTTGCTTAAAGATAACCAATGTTCTAATATGAGTAGAAGGGTTATAAGCGTATATCTGAAGGAAATTGTCATGATTTGTGTTTACAATTTCAGAACCGTTTGAGTGTTTTGCAGGTTTCACTTTGTGATATCAGTAAGAATCGGGTTAGAGTAATCTAGACGACGGGTTCAATGCATTTGCCACATACATCAAAGAGTGCATAGAGTTACAGAGCCTAAAAGGGTTTTTGAAACCAAGGTTATTAGGCACAATTACTGTAAATACTCAATTGAACAATTCTTCAAACGATGCACGGTTTATAGACCTAGTTGAACAATGACTTACCTAACTGATAGCATTTAAATTGATACGCGTACCTGGAACAGTGCGTTTGCGAGTAACCGTCAGTATTCGCGAATAGCAGAACACGAAGACTACCAATGGCAAAATGAAGTTGATTAGAAACTTATAGACAGCATAGGCACTCGCATTAATAGCCACCGGAAACGTTGCGTAAAGCACACAGTGACCATTTATGACAGTCGTGGCTGATAGATCAACAAATGCGTTTAAAATGGTGTCAAAGTTGATCCAGGCCAAAGCAATCGCGACAAAGTTTATCCACGGACGAAAGTGTCTCTTGTGGAACACCGCATGAGCGATTTTGACGTATCTTTCTAGAGTCAATACGACAAGATTAGATGTTGAACAACACAGAAAATACCAAACCATCCACTCTCCGGTGAAAGCTTTGCAGATGACTTTTCCTGAACTTACGCCGTAATCGATGTCCATTATTTTAACGCTGTAACTAATTACAAGCTGTAAACAGCAGAGAAAGTCCAGAGTCATCTGATTGAAAACGATGGCCATATCGTACTTTCGAACCTTCGACTGCGCAAGAATCAGAAGCATAAGAAGATTCGCAATTCCGCCAATGATTCCAATCGCGACAACTGAAACCTCGAAAGCAACCATTTTCACAATTTTCACAATTATTTGTATTCAGACTTCGATTTATGGTATATAAGAAACTGATGATGGCGCAAATTTCAGGAATTCGTGCCTCGATACAGGGATATGTGCAAGCGCAGCTTTTGCAATACGAGTTTCAGATAGCTTTGTATGCACTCACACCGCACTGCGTTTTACAGAGACTACAGCTAGTAGTATGGCGCATTCAATCCTTCTGTCGACTGATGAGCACGCGCACTTTCAGATAGCAAAATGCTCTTATTTAGGCGTATTTATATGTTTCTCTCCTTTCGTGCTCCGTGTTAGTGGGCATACGTACGCGTATGCTAAATGTGTTATGGCGCAGCCATAATAGATTTTGTCTCAGCCTTAGGTAAGGCAGCTTAGCTAGGCATTTTGCCGGCCTGGATGAGTGATCATCACTCGCTCAGGGCGGCAAAATGCTGCTTTTCGTTGAAATTATAAAAACAATAATTTCGCGGGACGCCAAATTTTGAACGTCTGTTGAACGTTTAATTGAAGACATAACGTTATTGCACTTGCCAGACTCAAAAAGCTTCTCTATCCTTGATAGCTGCAAATCCTTTGAGAATTTTCACCAAATTAATGGAAACGCATACTTCATTTTCAGTTGAAAGAACAACAAGGTTTGTTAATCTCTTTGTAACACTGAAGATTGCAAATATGATTGCAAAAGTTTCTTTTGATGAAAGAACGTTCACCAGAAACTACTGAGTTTGCAATGTCAACAGAAGCTGAGGAGCTGAGACAAAATCGTATATGCCGATTAATCGAGTGATGAGGCGTATTCAAATTGAGCAGTCCAGTTGGAGAATAATCCAAACTTTCTCCACTTCGTTTTGCTTTCTTGGTGGAAGTGAGTATATCCATTTAGTTATGTTCCAATCCATTCAAAACATTTTAGCCAGGCTGAGGAATTTTGTTTCCATTTCGATGCGCAGTTCAAGAATTTGATGCCCCTCTAGATTAGTACTTTAATCCCTTACATTTGCAATTTCATGACATTTATTTATTTATTTTATTTATTCCGGATATTTCTATAGCGCCTCTCAAAGTCAACTACTACTCAGCGGCGCTCCCGACTACAGCATTTGATACTGTGCCGGAATTTTCACGCCGAAGCGCCACGAGCAATTGCGAGTGAAGGACTTGCCCAAGGTCCGTACGCAGCGGCTAGAGTGGATTCGAACCTGCAACCCTCCGGTCACAAGGCGCCGAACTTACCACTGAGCCACCCCGCCCCACACTGTGGTGATGCAGGGCATAACTTCATCTAATCACCGTCATCACCGTTAATTCCTGACAGATGGAACTACTGTGGCGTGCTGGATTCATTGTCAAGATCATCCGAAACTGATTAACTATGAATATCGCCTCTAGAATTAGCTACCCTAAACTCCATGAAACTTGCTGGAACTGTGGCTCTTTCACAATTTCAGACGCTGAACTTCGTTTACATTCTGTAGTTTAATTTTTCACAAAGCGAAAACAGAAAATGCTAACATTAGATATTGCACTCTAGACCCTGACACTTTGTGCCTAAAACCTTTCATAACTTATATCATTCTGACAGAGTGGCAGAGGCACGGCGAGGGGATGTGTCGGGCCGAGAAGAGAGAAGGCTTAAAACTGACAGTGGTGACGGATATATAGCTTAGTTATTACTCGGTGCGTGGATTTTCAGAGAAAGAAAGAGAGACACAGGCAGACAGAGAGACAGAGAGAATGAGAGACAGAGAGACAGAGATAGACAGAGTCGAAGCTCGATAGATCTGTATGTCGAATCTGAAGATTCTTATCGGTTAAATTTTTGGTGCCTGTGGACTTAGGATTTCGTTGTCTTCATGTTATTATCATTGAAATTTAAGGCGCAGTTGAAACAAATTATGTCTTCAAACAACTTAATCTTGATCTTGGTTAGTTACGTCGTTACGCTATCTCTATACACACTGCTGAGTCATCGCTTGTACACTAGATTCGCCGTAATGCGAATGAAACGATACTAATTTGTTATTGACCATCAAACGTTTGCTTTTTTATTACTATCTTAGTACTATTTTAGAATAGTACTAAGATGCAAAGAATTTCAAATTCTTTACTAATATCATTTCACAAGGTTCAATATAAATAATGTTTAGCAAATGTCATCATTATTAAACGCAACAGGTTAGTTATTATTCTACAGAAAAGACACCATTTTCTTTCAAAAACTATTCATACTGAAACAGGCAGCAATTTTCTAAAATCTAGAGATTTCCTCTTGCTTCAGCATTAATAATATTAAAAGAAGCAATTTCTATTAATCTAGAAACTCCGCAACTGCTCGTACTCTGGTAGTGCCAGTTCCATACCTGGAGACAGGAGGAGGGCGACACTAATCATCTTTGTTATGACAGCGTCGTTAACCAGCAACTAACTTATAATCTAGAATTTCGCCATCACCGTGCTATTATGGTTCATGTTAATGGAGGTACTGCAGATGAGCTATTGGAAATGTAGTAGTGATGGAAGAGGAAATGGACGAAATGCGCAAAAATATAGGTGAGTGTGGAAGAGGAGAGTGAGATATGGAGAACGAAGGAGAATTTATGAATGTTGGAGAAGGACTGGCAGAGGGAGAGGAAAAGCCGGAAAGAAGAAAGAAGATTAGAGAGAGAGGGATAGGCATGGGAAGGAAAATTGGGGAAGGGAGATGGTTGGAAGTGAAGAAGAGAGGAAAGGTTGAGGGAGAACGAGAGAGAGAAAAGAAACGAAAAGGGTTTATTTTGTAAAAGTAACAGAGGGAGCGGAAAGGCTTGGGAAGGTATGGGTTGGGAGATAAAGAAGCCGAGATTGAGAAAGAGAGAACATAGGCCTATTTGGTAGGAAGGAATATATTGGAGTGAGGGAGAACGAGTGGAAGAAATTAGCGCGCAGATGCTATCCGTGTGGTGGACTATTTAGTTGCACTTGCTATTGTTAGTGTAAAGTCATATATTGCTGCTTCAGAAAAATTTATTGGATGCGCTCTCCGTGCTAGCTGAAATGGTGCTAAGTATCACTAAGCACAGAATGAGCACCGATTGCTCATAAGTTAGCCAGCATTGTTCATAACCATTATGTGTCATCAATAGCAGGCTCACTCAAATAGGCCTACGCTAAGTCCATCTAAAGGGTTCGCATCTAGAATTGAGAGCTGACGCGATGTTGAGAGTTAGTGGATCAGTCCAGCAGCGTCGATGACATAAAACGACGACGAACGACAGTGTCCGCTGCCCACGATGACACAACCGTCCAAGGGCAGTCCTTCGCCGATGGTAGAGCCGCAGTGCCCGAACATCACTCGAGCCACCAGTTCAGACTGTCACAGGCAGGCGTCCATTTGCTGGCAGACAACGCGACGTGTTTCTCGTTTTCATATGATAAGTCTAGGATTAGAACGCGGAATGAAGAGGCGGAAATTGGACGAGGAGTATCGATCGCTTAACGATACTGTGAAGGCCAGGGTATTGTCGTTTGCCTCACCTTACCCTATCATCAAAATCTACAGCCTTATGTAATAAGACATGCTGACCATTATCAGAGTCCGCATTCCGTACTTGAATTATGTATGCCTAGTACATGTAATTACATTGCAATATTTTGATGTTATTATTCACATTTAGGGCATACTATATGTTATATAACTGTGTTTATTAGATGTCTGTGCACCAAATTGCGACTAGCATTTGGCTAACAAAGACCATACTTACTTACTTAATCGAATTCATAACATAGGTATTGTTATTGTATTGACGTTTCGATGTCAGTCGATTATTGGGTCTAAATAAAACAAATTGTCTCGGTTTAATATCGTCTGCTTGCAAATTTATTGAAAACGAAAGAACCAGAAAGCATCTCGTGAAAAGAAACAAGCACGCCCTCTTGCGAACTAGTAGACTTTATTCATTATTATTAATCGTTTATTAATAATTCTCTAGCTGAAACACCGCATCTAGGTAAAATGCAAGATAAATAATATGACAATATGAGGAAGATGGATGAAGAATGACATGTGCTTCTTTTTTTCGTCTCTTTAACTAGTGTTAGTCGCCATAAGACTCCCCAAAAGTTGCAAGAAAACATGTTTTTGTTTTTGCCTTTAGCATGTGGTATTTAGACGAACATAACCAAAGTTTACCAAAATCGGACCAACGAAAGTGGTCGGAGTACGACGTTAAGAAAGCATGACAAAATGTTCTCACATATCTTAAAATTAAGCAAATTTTATTGTTTTATCTTGGAAAATTACTGATAACATTAATTACATTTAACATCTATTAAAAATAGGACATAGTTTGCTCAAAAGTAAATATTTCACAGATAGTCCTCAATGTTTTATTCATCTGAAACTAGCTCTTGAGTCGTAGTCTATAACGTCGCAGTTGCCATGCTGACAGTGTCCACAAGCTGTGGTGCATTCAAGCCCATGTCTTTTGCAGCTACATTGGAATGTGTTGCATCGTGGTCCGATTTCTGTCAACTTTTAGTATGTTCTTCTCGAGACCTAATGCACCAGAAAATCAACATAAAGCGTTTTCTGGCATTATTGGGGGTTCACCGCATGTATTTCGTACTTTGACCCTATTATATTATAGTTAAAGATAATTTACAACATATATTCGGAATTGTTCATTGTGAGCTCTTGAATAGATAAGGATTGAGAAATATCTGTAGATAAAATTCTACATAAGCATTAATTATGGTAAAAAAAAGTAAAAAATATAACAACACATTCTTCATTTTTCACCGCAAAATCAATAGAATGCGAATCTCTACGACTGATTAGATCGTAAGGCTTCAGTTTCTCTCATTTCATCCTGAAAATAAAAAAGATATTGTCACTATTATTATCATCATTATCATTGTTGTTATTACCATCACTAGTATTACTGTTATTGTTATCCATACGACTTCTTCCGAATTAGAAAATGTCGCTTGATGGGAAGCCACTAGTAACTTTAAACTAAACTGTAGTAAATCGAAAGAAATTATTGTTAGGCTTCCCGCCTCTCGGTCTGTTGACCCCCTCCCATCCTAGGCATCACTAGGGTCAAGAAGGCCTCCTTCTTGGGAGTTATCTTAACCGATCGTTAACGGTTCAATCGCCACACAGATAGTATATGTATTAAAGTTAACCAGTCTCTTTATGCTATACGCTGCCTCACTGCGCATGGTCTTCCTGAGCAGGGACTACATGACGTTGTCCGCGCAACCACGCTTGCCCGCCATCTCTATGCCTCCCCGGTCTGGTGGGACTTCGCAAATGGTGGGCAGCACACTCACCTTTGTGCCTTTGTTAAGAAACTGATACGGCTCAATTACCTGCCTGCTAGCGCCGCTCCCTTTGACGCCCTGTGTGACCGAGCTGCCTCCACTCTGTTTTTGGCTGTCCTTAACAATCCTAGTCATACTCTTCATAGCCTCCTGTGTTGGTTTCCAGTCACTTTAAGTTCAAGCTCGTCGTTAAAATGTTAAACTCAATCACTGGAGAATCTGTGGACGACAGCTGACACAGTGTACAGAGTTCCTATGCAGTAAGTGTTGCACACAGGATGTGGAATTTTTGTCAGGTTCCATTATGGAAAATGTTAACGTCGCGAAGAAATGCGAATCTGAGGTGTGAAATAAGGAATGGCGACAGTAGAATAAAAACAGTTCTCAAATACTCCATAGATTTAACTTTCTAGAATGAACTTCAACTTTCTGTCAGATTACCGGAATTTCCAACAACTTCAATTCTTCGGAACCCGGGTCATGTTCTCCATGATTTGCTCCCTCCGATACGTTTATCCTGGTGCTTTCTTCGGCATCGCTTGCATTATCGTGAGTTACTGCGATGTGATTCCCTGAAAGGAAACTGACGGGGCAAAAAAGGTCAAGGGGCAAAACGGAAATGGATGTTTTTGGGCGAATCTAAAGGTGTCATAAATGTCGCCATGTTTGAGAATGAATCTGGTGGTTCTTGGAGTGATATGTCTTCCGCGAGGTAGTTATACATGTAAGTTGCGTCGGTGCACATTATTCGAAGAAAACCAATAATTTTAAATATCAAAATGATTAAGATTATCACGGAAATCTTTAATATTTCACTGTTTTCCCTAATTTAACATTTTATATTAAATTTTTGTAGAGTCAGTGGGCATTTAGACAGCTTATTTTATAGCAATAATCGTGTTCCCGCTTTCCTTTAAGTATAGATGAAGCGATCGAGAAACATGGTGGTAGTGAGGCATAATGGGACGTGTTTGGTGGGGCAAAAAGCGACGTATCTGAAAGCGGGAAACATAGGCCTAACAAGTTCACCATTCAAAATATAAAATTCAAGATTGAAGAAATCCATGAAGTCACGAGAGGTAGTTGTTGAGTCAAAGGAGAAAGAAGCAGACAAAAAGAAGAAGAAACAAGTCAGTGACAGGAATAAGAAGGAACTGCAAAGAAATCAGGGAATCGAAAGACTAACACAGTCAATGACAAGAAACAACAAGAAATTATTAATCAAAAATCAGAAAAGAAAACAATCAGAATGATTAGGCCTAAGTCTGAAAGTATGACAAAGAAACCAGCAAAGTATTACTGCAATAATTATGTGCAATGTACTTTTCGTTGAACTGAAGATTGGATGCAATGTTCAAAGTGTAGACTATAGTGCCATGAACAGTCCTCTGATTACAGTGACTTTAATGAGTTCATTTGTGATATTTGCAGACCATAAAAATAAGGCATCGCAGTCAGAGCATTATTCCTATGAATAGGAACATGTTCCAGTGACAAACAAACTTAAGCTTAAGCTTGATCAAAAAGGGACTGAGCATTAGGGTGGGGCTAGGGTGACCACACGTCCCGGATTGTCCGGGACAGTCCCACACGTCCTTTCCGGGACAATGAAACTTCCCGGAATGAATTCTTTTATAATTAAATTCGTAGAATTTGCTATTCAAAAGAGAAGTGGTCACCCTAATTGTGGGGTATCTTTACATCTCAATTGAACAACACTGAAATCTTTAGTCAATTTTGAACTGCCCAGAGGTAGCAGTAGCCTACCTGCAAATTAGTTAAAATCTACTGCTTTTTAGTACATTGTCGCTCGAAACATTACCACCTTAACCTTCTATTAAATTCCATGTTTATCAGCAATAACTCCTCGCTTTTCTAATATTAGCGTCACATGTTGAAGAAAAGCCTAAACGAACATGACAACAATCGGATATGGACCATGGACCTATGGTGGCAATATAGGAATTTTGTCACATTCTCACATGATCATCGAAATTTCACTTTGTCTTGGGGGCATGGGAAATAGATATTTTCAGTGAGGCCGCCTAAAATGTATCACAGTAATAGGATAACCAAATGTATAAGCTCGTGCCTGTTTTGGTTGCAGGTTTTCCTATTGAGCACCTGTTAAATAACAGTAGTTTATAATGTTGTTAGTACTTAACATATGGTTTGTAGTTGAATTGAATAAGCGCTTGATACCTATAACTTTCCTGCAGTAGACATCCATACGTGTATCTCCGCCTTTGTAGTCTGGCGTCCATATCCAGTAGGCGTCTGTCCTGATCCCTGGAATCAGCCCCCACGGTGTAGTCTGATGAATTCCAACGACATGCGCAGAAGGCCAGGATGAATCATCGAAGTCAACCAACTCCCATCCTTTGTAGAAGACATTGGTGCACTTCCACAAGGAATTGGTCAGGATAGAACCGTCATCGGTTGAGGCCAGAATTCCAGCGGCGACGCCTACGGTAGTTCCCTGAACGGCGATGACTCTAGCAGTCCACGGTAGCTCAACGGTGTCGGCCTTCGTCCAATCACTGGCGTTTGCTAGACCAGTCTTCTCAGTCCCATCGATGTAGAGGCGCATTATGTTGTCGACCGTAATGGTCAGTTTACGTGAGGGACCTGGTAAAGAAGGAATACATGGTACTGAAAAATAAAACCGAAACATACCGTCATAGTTATTCTTATTATTTCCAATATCAGGTATCTGCAGAAAGTTTGTAGCCATATAATTATAAACCTGTATCTCCAATGAATAGTTCAGAGTTTGGTGTATAATGTACATTGTCAACCGTGTCAGGACTTCTCTGGCTCAATCTAGGTCTTTTGTCTCCATTGGTCCTGCTCTTTGGAATGAGCTTCCTCCGTTCGTTCGTTCTTCTATTCTCTCAGGTAACGTCTCTTCCTCTTTTACCTTTCTTAAAACTTGCTTTTTCTCTCGGGGCTCTCGCACTGGGAGCGCTTCTGAATGGCCCTCCCGCTAGAAGCGCTTTATAAATATCCGAATACAATACAATACAATATACAATACAATAGTGATGGGACTTTGAAGTGGATTCGTTCTGAGATTTTTAACCAATGGTGTGATCTGAGGATGGGATTGATATGATGATGTTTGTACAATATTGTAATTTATCCCGTAATACATGTCCTGGACCCGTAGTCACTTCATCAAGTCTTTACTATCTAAGCTTGATTTTGGCGAATTTTGATTTTGAGTTTTAGCAGTAAATTGACCAATTTGTATTTTTGGCTTGTTTTCTTTCTAATCAAAATAACTACAGATAAAATGCTTAATTTGGTTTAAAATCTTATAGGCCAAAATATATTCCAGTCGAGGCATTGCGTATGTACTATATATAGAGCTCTTTAAATCTCAGAAATATATTCCAGTCGAGGCATTGCGTAATTATAGCGCTCTTCCAATGCGACCAGGTCCCAACTGAATTTGACTTAGATTGGAAGTACTGTGGTGTCCCGGAATGGTAGGAAAGAGAAGTGGTCACCCTAATTGTGGGGTATCTTTACATCTCAATTGAACAACACTGAAATCTTTAGTCAATTTTGAACTGCCCAGAGGTAGCAGTACCTGCAAAGTAGTTAAAATCTACTGCTTTTTAGCACATTGTCGCTCGAAACATTATCACATTAACCTTCTATTAAATTCCATGTTTATCAGCAATAACTCCTCGCTTTTCTAATATTAGCGTCACATGTTGAAGAAAAGCCTAAACGAATATGACAACAATCGGATATGGACCATGGACCTATGGTGGCAATATAGGAATTTTGTCACATTCTCACATGATCATCGAAATTTCACTTTGTCTTGGGGGCATGGGAAATAGATATTTTCAGTGAGGCAGCCTAAAATGTATCACAGTAATAGGATAACCAAATGTATAAGCTCGTGCCTGTTTTGGTTGCAGGTTTTCCTATTGAGCACCTGTTAAATAACAGTAGTTTCTCATGTTGTTAGTACTTAACATATGGTTTGTAGTTGAATTGAATAAGCGCTTGATACCTATAACTTTCCTGCAGTAGACATCCATACGTGTATCTCCGCCTTTGTAGTCTGGCGTCCATATCCAGTAGGCGTCTGTCCTGATCCCTGGAATCAGCCCCCACGGTGTAGTCTGATGAATTCCAACGACATGCGCAGAAGGCCAGGATGAATCATCGAAGTCAACCAACTCCCATCCTTTGTAGAATACATTGGTGCATTTCCACAAGGCATTGGTCAGGATAGAACCGTCATCGGTTGAGGCCAGAATTCCAGCGGCGACGCCTACGGTAGTTCCCTGAACGGCGATGACTCTAGCAGTCCACGGTAGCTCAACGGTGTCGGCCTTCGTCCAATCACTGGCGTTTGCTAGACCAGTCTTCTCAGTCCCATCGATGTAGAGGCGCATTATGTTGTCGACCGTAATGGTCAGTTTACGTGAGGGACCTGGTAAAGAAGGAATACATGGTACTGACAAATAAAACCGAAACATACCGTCGTAGTTATTCTTATTATTTCCAATATCAGGTATCTGCAGAAAGTTTGTAGCCATATAATTATAAGCCTGTATCTCCAATGAAATAGTTCAGAGTTTGGTGTATAATGTTCAGTGTCAACCGTGTCAGGACTTCTCTGGCTCAATCTAGGTCTTTTGTCTCCATTGGTCCTGCTCTTTGGAATGACCTTCCTCCGTTCGTTCGTTCTTCTATTCTCTCAGGTAACGTCTCTTTCTCTTTTACCTTTCTTAAAACTTGCTTTTTCTCTCGGGGTCTCTCGCACTGGGAGCGCTTCTGAATGGCCCTCCCGTTAGAAGCACTTTATAAATATCCGAATACAATACAATACAATATTAAAATATGGAATTGAATAAGGTAAATGTGAAATTCTAACCTGCAAAATATACTAGACCTAAGGGTCTATGTTTAAAGAAGTAGGCCAAACCCACTAACCAGTTTGGCCAATATGAAAGAGCAACATAAAATTCAAAAAAATAGAAATTTGATGCCAGCAACAACGAAATCTCAGGACTTTATTTGTTGCAACTAAATAATGTGTAACTGTTGCGTTAATGCTAATTTTCTTGGCAATTTGATTGATAATTAAACGTATGTAGCATTTTGCAAGTAAGTATTGTGGTTGCAAGACATTGGCAATGGGTTTAAAAATTTATTGAACTCGATCAGAAATAAAGCACCCATGATGGTTGAAATCGTTCTTCTGGATCTCCACAAATATTCTAATATTATATTCTAATAATTAGCTTTTACTTAAAAGTTCCACTTACCCGATGAATGCTGCTGTTCTAAAACTTAACCTCAATTGTTATTTCTTTTCTTCCCTAATTGTATTACCAAAATAAGTGTTGTCGCCTACAGAAAAGGAGATTTGTTTTGCATATTGTTCACATTGTCATGAGTTCCCCATGCGGGTTCTTTGAAGTTAAGGTGACCACACGTCCCGGATTGTCCGGTACAGTCCCGGAATTTTAAGAAATGTCCCGCGTCCGGGACACGTCCTTTCCGGGACATTGAAACGTCCCGGAATGAATTCTTTTATAATTAAAATCGTAGAATATGCTATTTGAATATTCCAAAGTAAAAAAAAGAAAAAAACAGCATCAACAAATATGCAGCGTTGCTCAAAATTCGCAAATCCGCGGCACAATGTAATTTTAAGAGTATACGTGGCTAACTATGGGTTCAGATTCTGCAATAGACGCTGACATGTCTATAACATCTAATCATAATCGTAATATCCAGACTTCTAAAGCGCCAGTCGAAAGCCAAGCGCAGGGCACCAGCCTGTTCACGAGCGTTACGTCAAATCAGAGGGGATTTTCCAGAGAGTCGTCCAAAGGAAGGCCGAGTGCAGTTTCCATGAGGCCAGCTAGACGAAGAGAAGAAGCAGAGCAGCTGATAAGGAGGGTGTTGTTTAGAGCGATGAGAATTGGAATTAAGGTAGAGGATCAGATGAGTCAGAGTAGGAGTACTTTAAAAGGTGAAACTCAGTGTTGGGCAAATGTTAACTAAAAAATTGCAAACTTTAAGTTTAACTACACATTTTTAGTTAAGCATGAAGTTTAACTACAAAAATAGTATAGTTAAAGCCATAGTTTTACTTAAAAATTTAGTTGCTAACTAAAAAGTTTAACTAAAAATATCAGAAATACGCAACTATTATCCGCAATGAACATTGAACACTGTCAACAACTCAGCGCGAAACTTATTGATTAACACTGCATGGTTTTAAAATTAACAGCCTGTGTTTTCAAATTTATACACTACTTGCAGTACGCCTGTAATTGTATGCTAGAACAGGGGTCTCCAAAGTTTTCCAGCGGGGGGCCACATTGCTGACTTTCAAAAGCTCCACGGGCCAAAACTCCGAAAAAACAACCGCGAATGAATAACTATTAACAGACTATTTATTTCTGAGGTCTGATGCAGTGCAGAATTTCAATGCAGATATCAATAACAATTAAGATGGTTTTTCGTTAGTCCTGATTAGTGTGAGAAGCATGAAATTGATGCATTTCTGAAATAATTCTATCCAACTGCGGTTCAAAGTGAGTGGTTCCAATCATAAGTAAGGCATTCAAATGTTCATCAGACAATTGCGATCTGTAGCAGGATTTCGTGTACTTCATCTTGGAAAAAGTCTTCTCACACAAATAGCCTACGTAGTGCCAAAAACTGAAATGAATTCACGAGCAAAGTTTCTTAAATGAACATATTGGTCAGATGGAAGGCATATGTAGAATTCAATCAAATTTCCTTCCTTAAATTTGTCCCTCAGGATGTCATTGGATTGCAAATCGATAACTTCCATTTGTAAGTCAGGAGGTAAGTCTTCAATGGCAGAGTCAAAAGGATTTTCGAAGGTTCTTATTTTCGAAGAGCATGCATCGAGATCAGAGAAACGTTCCTGGAACTGTTGTTTCAAAACGGAAATGATATCTTGAGCAAACAAGCTTGGAAACGGAGTCGCAGCTTCCTGGCTATATTTGTCACACAACGTGAAAAGTGAGATAAGCAGCTTCTTGCTAACTGAGTATCAAATAATGTTAACTTCTGACGAAAAGCTTTCACCTTGGAGTACAAATCACAGATGAGTGAAGTTTCACCCTGCATTCGTAGATTGAAATCATTCAGGTGCATGGTTAAATCTGCTGAAAAGGCTAATTTCCAGAGCCATTCACTGTCTGTGAGCAACACAAGTGGACGGTTCTTCTCATTTAAGAATGACTCAGTCACAGTTCGAAGCTCAAAAAATCGAGCCAGAACTTTTCCACAGCTAAGCCATCTCACTGAAGTATGGTAAGGTAGGTCTGGAAACTCAGCATCCATTTCCAGCAGGAGGTCACGAAATTGGCAATATGCATGTCAGAGTACAGCGGCGTTAAAATTATCAATTTTCCCAATTTATTTTGTTTTTTCAAGGAGAGTTCCGCGGGCCACAATAGAGACCTTAGCGGGCCGGATGTGGCCCGCGGGCCGTACCGTGGAGACCCCTGTGCTAGAACAGTACACATTGTATAGTTTGAAGGTGAAATTGTCATTGACACTCTGCATTATTACAGTTCACTTAACCTCTGTAATTTTGAAAATGTTTGTCGTTAAAAGTTGGAAAAAAGTTAGAAAAAGTTTAACTACTTTTTTTTAGTTTAGTTAACTACTTTCCAAAGTTAGTTGCAACTTTAGTTAAACTATATTTTTTAGTTGGATAATAGTTTTAGTCTAACTAAAAAATAGCTTAGTGCCTATCACTGGTGAAACTTCAATTTTGAGTGGAAAGCCCGGGAGTGATATATAGGGGAAAAAGTATGAGACGGGTTGCAATGATGATGGAGGAACCAAGAATCCGCAAAATTCAGAGGGGAGATCGTTCCAGATGGACCATACGAAGTAAGCACCAAAAAGTTATCTGGTAGAAATGAACCATTCAAACGTGTGGTTCATTTATATATGAAAAATTATTGCTATTGAGAAGGTGCAGGTTATGGTAAAGTCTCGGGTGATACGATGAATTAGCATTCATTAAGTGAAGTTTAACGTCAGATTTTCCCATAGTCGAACAATTTAATCAAGAATGAATTACGATGCATAGAATATACACGCAAAGTAAAAGAGAATCCTACCTTGAGTAATATCTTTGCTTTCAAGCTTGCGATTGAACTGGTCTAACTGCGCTGTTGCATAGCTGAGTTTGTCCTCTAACTGTTTTCTTCGATGTTTCTCACTTTCCAGTTCTTCTTGTAACTTCAATATTCGATCATTCTCCGGTGATTTTTCTTCCACTGTTTCTTTTGGAGGTTTAACTAGTTCTAGCTTTTCTTTTTCAGCCATCTCCAAACTTCCTTCCTTCTCTTTTAGTCGCATTAGGAGATCCTGAATATTTTCTGTGCTTGAAGTAACTGTACTTCCAGATCATTCCTGATCTCGTTCTCCTTCCTCAGTATCTCGCATGTTTCCTTTAGCTTTTCTTTTTCTCTTCTTAATAAATTCATCTCAGTGTTGCTTTGTTCGAATATTTCTTTAGATTTCTGAAGTTCACATTCGGTTGATGATAGACAGGCAATTAGTTCATGCATCTGTTGTTGGAAGAATTGTTTATCGCATTCTGTCTTAGTCAATCTCTCTTCCATTTCCCTGATAACAGGATTGTTCAGGAGTTTCTCCTCCTTGGATCGGTTGCGCTTCGCTTTCTCGTTGTCAATATCGGTCTTCAATTTATTTATCTTCTCTTCTAACTGCATTCGTTCTTTCTTGCTTAGCAATCTTTCGCAATTCAATTCTTGTTGCATGGAATTCAATTGCGCTCGCAAAACGTCATTCAATGTTTCAGCAGCCGAGCACTGGCGGACGTTTTTCCTCAACTGTTCCAGTTCCATGTTTGTCTCATCAGTTTCTTTCCGCGTCTGATGACAATCTGAATAGAATATCATTGACAATTTTAATCATGGCAATAGGCCTACGTTCATGCACTTGTTCGCTGGTGGTTACATGTATGTCGTTGTTATTAAAACTAACAAATTACCTTCAAAATACTTTACACATCAATATTAAGATGAGACTGCAATATCCACAGGTTTTACCTATAATTGTAAATTAAGAACAATTTAGGAAGCTGATTACAGTGTTGGGCTTCACTTGGCATATCAAACATACAGGTAGATAAGCTTAAACACGTGCTATTAAAAATATGGCAAGCGATCTGTCCACAAATGCTTCATGACCCGCCATGTACCAAAAGTCTTGTGCAACAAAATAAATTGTTCTAGTCAAAGTTTAAAGAAATCGATATTACCTTGAAGTAAAATATGAAAGCACATCTTCAAACTGTCGTCTGGTTTGTCCAATGAAGACAGGGAAAGATATGTGACTTTGATTGCGAAATCTTTCTGCAGGCGAGAGTCAAGTCCTTTTAGCATCGCTTGAAATTTCTCCCCTTCAGCCTAAGAATATCAGACAGAATTCAAGTATAGGCCTACGTGCAGCAGATATCAAACGGCAACTGAAGTATTTTATTAATGCAAAAAATTATTAAACTGTTCCCTTGCGATCTGAAGGCAAGCTGATATCATATGCATTGGAATAGACAGTAAAACAGGAAAAGATACATCTACAAATCATAAGGTATCGATGCAAGCTGATCTACAGTATAATAAAGAGACTGATCTTGATCTAAAATAAAGACAGTGATGTCAAAGGTCTATACAAACCCTTAGAAAATCAATTGTTTTCTCTGTAGGTTTGGCGACAGACTTTGCATTGTGCTTGGCTGAGGTTGGCTGAGTGCCAGGATTTGGCGTTGCAGCTGGCTGCGACAAAGAAAGTCCTGGAAGAAGTTTCTGCTCAGATTTTGGTCGCAGATTATGATTTATACGTTTTGCTGGAATTAAAACATATCGATGAACAACACATTCATTCATCATTGGTTTTATTTATATTAATGTTTACTGAAGTAAAAAAGAAACCGAAATTTATTCTAAATTGTGAAGAAAGATGCAATTCATTGCCGAACATAATGTGTAGCACTATTACAGGCTCATGAATGTCTAGATTCAAGAACATTGCACAAAACAAAAAGGAATCTTCGCTGTGATCGGCCTCTCATTCTGTCACTGGCTTCCATACAATATGGAAAACAATCTTGCTCTTCTTTCTGTGCATTGGTTGAAGACAATTCTTTTCCATTGAGGTTTTTTTACTCGGCTGATCATTATTTCTTAACTTGTTCTAAAAAGTATGTGTTCAGTATTAAGGAATTCTCAAAGTTCTACAGTAAAAGTTTCTAACTAACCAGCTACGCCTGAAACACAATTTAACGACACACGAATGCAGATCTCATATCTAGAAATCTCTGTGCAGTTTATAATTGCAGCGAAGACCTATGTAACCACTTTACAAATGTGAGGATAAATAGTTGCTTTGAGTATGATGTGCTGGGGTATTATGGATGCGATATAACTTAACCGCAGAAAAAAACTTCACAGCTATACCTTCTGGATTTCTGAGTTTCTTTGCCAGGTGGCTTTGATTCGATTCTTCCAGCGCGTCCAAAAATTTCTCAAAGTCTGCCTGAGATTTCCTACTGAGCAGTTCAAGCAGTGAGTGGTTCTTCTGGTAGGTATCGGGCTTACAGAAAATGCCTTCTTTCTCGCTATGCGTCAAGACTTTGTGTTGATAGAGCAGAGCAAGTAGTCCGCTTTCTGTGTCTAATTTTTCCGATAACTCCGTGAAATTCCGGCGAATCAAGTCTTTATGGTCCGAAGCATCTTCTCTCTTTGGTTTATCACTTGCTAGAATGATTTTAATATATTCAAATAGAATACGGTACAAAATATAAAAAAGTGGACTATTAACAGGATTCTGATTTTGAAAAAGGTTTAATTATGTGACGTTCGTCGCTCAAGATCAACTAACCCTTCATCAGACGTGGTACCAATTTGTGTCGGTCTTACCCGAGACGCTGCTTCGTCGTCGGGCTGGGTTCGGCTCCAGCCAACTGACCTTCTGGAGTCGCCCGGGTCACTATCCTGTCTACTTCTGCTGTAGACGAGCGGTTCCCTGTCTCCGCTCTCAGTGCCCATTTCTCCAAGAGGAGGTCCCGAGGGT
Source organism: Allolobophora icterica (assembly GCA_963556255.1). Lineage (NCBI taxonomy): Eukaryota > Metazoa > Annelida > Clitellata > Crassiclitellata > Lumbricidae > Allolobophora > Allolobophora icterica. Next base: position 70,266,822 of record OY744604.1, read on the forward strand.
ATCGCTTGTTTGCGAACAGTGTCGCTGTCAAGCTCCATCTCACTTTCGGACTCTGCCACTGCCGCGGTCGCCGGGTGGGCAACGTCCTCGTCCTCAGGATGGCCGTCCTTTAGAACAGGGTTCGCTCTCTTGCCGGCAGGAGTCCTCAGCTTCCTGTGAGATCTCTTAGTCAAAGACTTCCTCTTTTTCTCCACCTTAACCGAACCCTCACGTACCATTCTGCATCTCATGACTCTCGAGTTATCGTCAATAGGGGAAAACCCTGAACGTTCTCTTGTCCGAGAGGACAAGGTGTACATCTGACGAGTCGTCACGTCGTGCCGTCTCAAACACGCGAACATCTTGCGATAATATATACCCGTGTAATATTAACGCGGTATACTGGTCTCACGACACTCTCTTCTGATAGGACAGGTTCTAGGTCTAAAACCTCCCTAACCGCACGCAGAACTGTGTTCCGACCGGCGCACGAGGTGGGCCCTACTTCGCACTTCGGTCAGTTCTCGGAACTACGTGTTTCGATCACCAAGTTATTTGCTCTGAATAACGATTGGTTTGAATACAAGATTTTCCTGACTCTATCGTTTTTCCTGGTCTTACCGCACTGTAATCAGTTGTCGGGCGGTCTTTTCCCGTACTGCGGTCTTTCGGTAACAGTGGTCTTTCCCAGTAACTATTTTTAGTTACCGGGCGATGGAGCCCCTCCAACGCTCCACCGGCGTGTCAGCCATCCAAGTGTCACAATCCAAATGTAACGCCGACCCCGTAAGGTTACCAGAATGTCCTGAATTTTGTTCCCAAGAATTTCCGAATTTTGGTTCCCTAACGAGGGTCACGCTTACTCCCACAGGTAACCGGACAAGCTCCGATCCTGCCTGTCGCCAAATTTACCCTTATTATCGTTTTTGTACTAAATCGGGTTTTTCAGGTATCCCGACGGTCACTTCACCGAGTGCCGAAGTCGCGTAAAACTCTCCCAGCCGAAGACGCCGAAGCCGCGTAAAATCCTCCCGGCCGAGTACGCCGAAAGCGCGTAAAACTTCCCTTGTGTCGAGTACGCCGAATTCGCGTAAAACTCTTCTCAGTGGGTAAAACCAAACACTGTCGGATCTTGGAGTTCTTCGAACTCCAAGAGGGATTTCCTTGCCCGACGCCAAATTTACTCTTGGTTTCAAGGATTTCAGAATTCCAGAAAATGGCTACCTTAAGACGGTCACCTTTACTCTCATGGGTTACCGGACAAGCTCCGATCGCGGAGTCCTTCAAAACCCAAGAGGGACTTTCCTGCCCGTCGCCAAATTCACCCTGGTTTTCGATCTCACACTGAATTGGTTTTCCTGTGTATCAACGGTATCCTTCCCCGAGTATTACTCAGCCGTAGATTTCCCACGATCGGGATCTAGACCGCTTCGCGATCAACGGAGGGATCCAACCCGCCGGATCGGCGCTGTCGACCCGTCTCCCAACAGTGAACTTCTTTAGCTGTACTCGGGATCGCCTGGTTATATTATTCGAACGCCCCTTTCGTCCGTAAATATATTTGTACTAACCGGAAACTCGAACTCTGACTCTGTCGTAACCAAAATCACTCGCCTACCACACTGAGTGCAGTATATTTGAATCGGTAACTGAATCGCTAACCAACAACGCTGTTTGACAGTATTGCTATGTATGAAGAGTCGAACCAACTCTTCACGTATAAAGCAGCGCACTGTGAGGCAGGCTCTATGCATCCCAAATTAACGCGTCTGCTCGCTATGCACTGGCTTTACACCGTCGATCGGGCTTCCCTATCACGGTCGTTGCCGGACTGTCGCCTATTGAAATTAAATAAAAATTAAATGATCGATGCTGGGTCTTCGCATGTAAAATTAAGAGAAACGATGCTGTTCCCTTCGCATGTAAACCGAAAGAAAACGATGCTATTCGCATAAAAATAAATCCTCCCACTTACGCACCGTGGCCTTGACCGCCACACTCTCCCCACCTTACTTAGATGCGGAGCATCTCTGCCAAAATCGGGGACCTTAATCAAACGTGACAGGAACATCCCCAACCCAGATCCACTTAGAGAGCAAGGAACCAAATGCACCTTTGGTTATAGGGCGGTCTATCGACAATCTCGGCACCCTGCACGTACGCCAAACACGATGAGAACCGTGATAGCGACAGCCTATTTAATGATGCTTTCGATCTCTCGGCACCCTGCACGTACGCCAAACACGATGAGAACCGTGATAGCGACAGCCTTTTTAATGATGCTTTCGATCCGAACCACCACCCTACTGGCAACCTGTCGTACCTGACAAATCGCCAACCTTAACAGGCCCTCTATCATGAACCTGGGCTCTACCGGACCCCAAGGGCCAGGAGAACTAAAGGAGAGAAAAGTCGCCCACTGTCTCCCGATCTGGTAACCATCGTCGATCAGTCACACCCGGTACCACTTCCAAATCGTGAAAGCAAAATAAAAGTACAAGTTATCATATTGTAGAACCAACGCAATGAAGCGTTCTAGTACTGGAATCTTTACTCGTTTCAGTACTAACCACTAAGCCAATGTTTAACCGAAACATATCATCAAAAGGGAACTTAAACAGTCATTCACTGACAATCTGTCAAAACCAACGCAATTAAGCGTTGCTGGTAGCACAGGTACTGTATGCTCCCAGATACCGCTCAAAAGAAATACTCTCATCAAAAGGGCAACTGAAACATGGTTCTCGAATAGTCAATGAAACCAACGCAATTAAGCGTTCATCTAGTTGGTCCTAGATACACGTCTGCTTCAGAAGGTCACTAACAAGGACTTCTACAGTCGTAGTCATCCATCCAAGCGAGGTCTTCGTCTCGTCCGTCGTCCAGGTGGCAATTCTGGATCAGCGGTCTCGTCTGGATTTTCTGAAGGTTCCTCTGGTTCATGTTCTGCATTAGGATCTTGAGCCAGGACTGGCCAGTCTACTGTAGGTAACTCAAGATTTCTGTCCCTCTCCGGTAACCAGGTACTCGGAGGTTTACCGAAAAACGGCTTCAATTTATCCACGTGCACAACCATTAGCGTGGACCAGTTATATCAATTCCGAATCTCTCCATTGGTTCACCGACCACAGGAGTCTGCATGTAACCCTGTCTTGGAGGTTTCTCCCTTCGATAACGAGCACAGCGATCGCACCTTTGGCAGAACCGTCTAACATCGTCCTTCCAACTCGGCCAATACGCCCGGCGTTGCAACTGAGTCAAACTCTTCCGAATCCCGAAATGTCCTCCGGCAAAGCTTGCGTGTGTTAACTGAAGCATCTCTTGCCGTAGAGATAAGGGCACAACTAACTGAGATCGCTCAGCTTTTCCTGTGTTACCCTGAATCCAGCCTCTGTGTAACACTCCTTGCAGGACTTCCAGCTGATTCCAGTTGCTCACCAACACTTTCACCTCTCCGTTAGCAGGTGATAGTTCTGCCTGTGTTGGATGATGCTTCGACTCCTTCCAATCAAGGACCGTACCAATATTGCAATCGCTCTGCTGTTCTCTTCGAAGAAACTCCTTTGTCCAACGGATTTCCTGGCCTGTATCTTCACTGGTAACCTCGGAGCGCGTTACTTCTCCGATCGGACGTGCCCACATCACGTCTTCATTCGTAACTCTCATGGTAACCACTTTAGGTTGTTCCTCACCCGGACCTCTAGACATCGCGTCTGCGTTACCGTGTTTTGCTCCCGGTCTGTGACATATCTCCATGTCAAACTCCTCTATCATCTCTAACCAACGAGCCTGTTGGCCAATCGGTTCTGGTGTTCTGCGTAACCACTGAAGTGCGGAGTGGTCTGTTCTGAGTAGGAATTTACTACCCAGTAAGTACTGACGAAACTCTTTCAAGAAATACACCACAGCTAACAACTCTCGCCTGGTAACGTTATAGTTCCGTTCCGCCGTCGACAAGAGCCGACTCGCGTAACAAATCACTGTCTCTTCTCCTTCTTGTACTTGCGATAACACCGCTCCAATGGCGTATGCCGAGGCATCCGTATCTAGGATGTACTGGCCCTCGTCGTTCGGTAACCCAAGTATAGGTGCGGAAACCAACTTTCGTTTAAGTTCTTCGAAAGCTCCCTGACATTCGTCAGTCCAATGGAACGGTACATTTTTCCTGGTCAGAAAATGAAGTGGTTGAGCTACCACCGCGAAATCATGTATGAAACGTCGGTAATAGGAGCAAAGACCAACGAAGGATCTGACTTGCCTCAAGTTCCGAGGAGCAGACCATTCTTCTACGGCCTTGATCTTGCTCGGATCCGTCGCGACCCCTTCTTCACTCAAAACGTGACCAAGAAACAATACTCTCTGTTGTAACAGGTAACATTTGGATGGTTTCAGCTTGAGATTATACTCTTGTAATCTCCTGAAAATCATCTCTAGACGTTGCATGTGCGTCTCTACGTCCCTCGAGAACACAATTATGTCATCCAAGTAAACCAGACAGATGTCATAGTTTAGCCCTGTCAAGACTAAGTTCATTAGTCGACAAAACGAGGCCGGACTATTGCACAATCCGAAAGGTAACACTTTGAATTGGAAGCTGCCCCTTCTCGTAACGAACCCGGTCTTGTGTTTGTCTCTTGGGTGCAAGGCCATCTGGTGATAACCTGCTCTCAAATCGAACGTACTGTACCATCTGGCGCCACCCAGGGTATCTAAACTCTCGCGGATAAGGGGTAACGGATGAGCATCTTTCCGTGTCTTCAAGTTCAGTTGCCTGTAATCGATACAGAAACGCATACTGCCATCCTTTTTCTTAACCATTACGACATTGGATGCCCATTCCGATATCGAAGGTTCAATGATTCCTTGTCTCAACATGTCTTCTACCTGACGATCAACTTCCGGTAACATGGAAAGCGGTTGACGTCTCAAAGGTTGCCGAACTGGTTTCTCCTGTCCCGTATCGATCTCGTGTTGGATCACCGAAGTGAATCCGTTATCACTTTCGTTAAGGGAAAACGTTGCGCTGTACGTTAGCACAAGTTTTCGTAACCTGATTCGCTCTTCTTCCGAAATGTCTGCTGGCACTTCTTCCCATAGTCGTTTTAGGGTCTGTTCGGCAAGTGGGTTGAGCGTCTGCTCCGCTACTCTGGCCGTTGTACTAATCTTCGATCCAAACCGGTCAATCGTACTTTGCTGCTTTCCTCGGCGTTCCTCCGGATAACCTGGGCCCATAGGCTTCTCCGGATTTTCGCTTCGGCAAGGCTCATCATACGATTCCGTTCTGGCTCGATTAACTGTCACATCGACTACGTTCACTCGCTCCAGCGGACATTCAGTCCGTTTCTTGACTAGCGAATCTCTGTCTCCAACATTCAACATCCTGATCCACACTTCCGTGTCTCTTCCTGTCACCAACGTACGTCCGATTATCAAATCTTTTGATAATTCCATTGGAATGGTCGTCCAATCTTCGTTATCCTTTTGGAAATGCGGGTATACTACCCAAGCTGGAACGTCAACTTCGCTCCTTGGAGGAACTATTATGTCCTCTTGCACAATAACCTTCCGGCACATGGACTCGGTAACGACCTCTTTCAGAGGGATCTTCTCGCTCCCAAGGAAAACGCATCGACTTGCGAAGTCCCATCTTGCCTGATTGGCTTCCAGCCAAGATAACCCCAAGATCACTTCTGTCACTTGGTCTGTAACTAGACAGGGTACAGGGTACACCTGCTTTCCGATCCGAATCTTAAGGTTAGTTTCACCATCCACCTTAATCTGACTTCCATTAGCGGCTAGGAGTCGCTGTTCTGACGGTACTAGCACAGCGTCTAGCACGAAACGTCGTGGTACAAGTGACATTTCACTTCCAGAATCAAGTAGACAGTGTATACGTTTTCCTGCCAGTCTTGCAACCACGTAGGCCACCCTACTGCCTTTGACCAGTCGGTTTTGGGTTTCCTCTTGTATCGGTTCAGCCTTTGTAGGTTCACTGGTGCCGGTTGCACCATTCGTCTCAGCGTTTCTCTGAGGACAAAATCGCTTCACATGTCCTTTTCGTTTGCACAAGTAGCATTCGATATCCGGGTTACGCAACCGTGTGGGCGGATAAATCCGTCGCCATCCCATATTCGGTTCGGTTGTCCTCTGATCTCCCACAGCTAGATCAGAACTGTTCTCCCTTTCATGAGGTTTTCTCGGAACGATGCCCAAATTCTGATTTATTGTCACTCGATCAAGTTCTCTTGAAAGATTTTTAATCTTTCGCTCGAGATCTTCTAGACGACGAGACTGTTGCCCCTCAGTGCTCGAGTCTTTTCGGTCTTCCATGGTAACTTTAACTCTCGCGTGTCTCCGGTCTAAATCACCACCTTGTGTCGAAGATCGACCATAGGCATCCAACCTCACCGCATGTTTATACGCCGCTTCGAGGTTAACTGGTTCTCGCTCGCGCACCTTCTGCCCCAAATCTTGGTTTGCCAGTGCATCAATGAAAGCGTCACAAGCGACCGTCTCGACGATATCACTTGTTGGTCCTGGGTATGCCAAAGCCATTAGCCTCCGTACTTCCTGCACTACACTACTCAGCGTTTCTCCGTGAGCCTGCCGGTAAGTGCGAAGTTTCATCCGATATAGGCTAGTTTGGTCATCAGACCCGTACCGGGCCTTAAGCCGCTCAACAAGTTCTCGCCAAGACACGTCCCTCTGTGCACCCATGTCCCACAACAGCTGCGAAGCGGGACCCGTTAGGGCACACATTAACTGGTCTGCTTTTTCCTGATCACTCCACCGGTTGCACCGTGCACAAACTTCGAACTTTGCTAGAAAGGCTGCGATCGCTGACTTGCCGTCGTACTTCTCTAGCTTGATTCGTATACCGCGATCCGATCGGTCGTCGCCTCTTGTCCGCGTAACAAGTGATCTTCCGACACTCTTCTTGGGATTTCCTCTCCGGTTGTCCTCATCGTTACTCCTGGAACCGTTTTCCTCGTCTGTCCTCACCACTGACCGGTGCCGACTCTGTCCCCTCAGAGTACCCAACGTCTTCCCTGTACGCCACTTAGGATACATCGTAGTCATCTCTCGGTCGCCTGACGTTGCACTGTCTTCATCAGAGATGTACTCAGCCTGTCTCTGACCTTTTCTACGAGGCTCACCACCTGCGTAGTCTTTGGACTCCGATCGTTTATATTTACTGCGAGAGCTCTGAGAGTCTCCGTTGACGAACGTAACTCTTCTGTCTTCTTCGCGAATATCTCTTTTTCCTGACTCTGGCGGTCTGTCAGATTCGTCGTACCTAAGACAATTACGACTTCTCGAATCTGGTTTGTGCCCTTTAGAGTACCGCTCGTGGGTCTCATCCCAGGCCAAATGATCTCTGTCTCTTCCCCGTTGACGGAGGTTTTTCCTGTCAAAGACTCCGGTTCTCATGGCCTCTTCTGGACCAACACTATCGGTGTCTGAATCCGAAGAACTCACTGACGAACGTAATTTCGCCTCAACTCTTCCTCTTGTCAACAGACGTTGTCGACTCGATTGCCTTGCCGTTTTTCCGTGTGACTCTCTCCCGCTGTCCTCGGGAAGATAGCGGCTACGTAACTTTTCCGAAGTTTCCGAAAGCGAAACTTCCTCGCGTGTCTCTGTGTTACCTCGGCTCCGTGCCGGCTCTTCGATCTGCAGCTTCCCTCGGCGATCCATCTGGTAACCTGGGCCCGTAGGTTTCCCCGATGTCTCGCGTCGGTAAGACTTCGCATGCTGAGCAGCAGGAACAGACAGTTCTTCAAGTTTCGAACTCATCATTGCCACACTCTGTCGCAGGTAAGACATCTCCGCTTGCCAATCTACCTCATCGGTCACAGGTCTTGGGCGACCTTCTTCCATGTTGGTAAACGGTACTCGATTGCCTTCGTTTCGCTGATGCGCCACGATGTCACCACTCGTTTTCTGCACTACGGCGTCACCCCGCGGTTTCAGGCCTGTCTCAATGTCTCTTGGCCTATCACAAGCCTGTCTCGACTGTACAGGTTGCCTGCCCCGTACGATACTAGGTACTTGAACCTGCACAAGGTTCCCCGATCTATTGTCGAACGTTCTCTCATGTATTATACGCGGAACTCTATTGTCGTCGAGTGGTTTGGACCTGTCAAACCTACTCTCCCCAACGGTCTCTCGCCAATGTGTGAATGTCTCGTTATTCACATCGTTCTGTACTACCTCAGTAGTCTTTGGAACGGTTATCAACCATCCGTTATCCTCATGGAAACCTCTTTCACGCCCACTGCGGGTTCCAGCTTCCGTTTCAAATGCACTGGTTTCGTCAGGTGCACCCGTTTCATCAAGCAACCTTCGTTTGCTTTTCCGTTTACGTAACTTTGGACGCGCACCTCCGTGCTCACTATGGGGCACTTCATCCGACTCGTCCTCGGTATCTTCCTGACCTTGCCTGGTTCTGTAACAAGAAAACGCTAGAACCCCACTTCTGGTACCAGTTTGTGACGTTCGTCGCTCAAGATCAACTAACCCTTCATCAGACGTGGTACCAATTTGTGTCGGTCTTACCCGAGACGCTGCTTCGTCGTCGGGCTGGGTTCGGCTCCAGCCAACTGACCTTCTGGAGTCGCCCGGGTCACTATCCTGTCTACTTCTGCTGTAGACGAGCGGTTCCCTGTCTCCGCTCTCAGTGCCCATTTCTCCAAGAGGAGGTCCCGAGGGTATCGCTTGTTTGCGAACAGTGTCGCTGTCAAGCTCCATCTCACTTTCGGACTCTGCCACTGCCGCGGTCGCCGGGTGGGCAACGTCCTCGTCCTCAGGATGGCCGTCCTTTAGAACAGGGTTCGCTCTCTTGCCGGCAGGAGTCCTCAGCTTCCTGTGAGATCTCTTAGTCAAAGACTTCCTCTTTTTCTCCACCTTAACCGAACCCTCACGTACCATTCTGCATCTCATGACTCTCGAGTTATCGTCAATAGGGGAAAACCCTGAACGTTCTCTTGTCCGAGAGGACAAGGTGTACATCTGACGAGTCGTCACGTCGTGCCGTCTCAAACACGCGAACATCTTGCGATAATATATACCCGTGTAATATTAACGCGGTATACTGGTCTCACGACACTCTCTTCTGATAGGACAGGTTCTAGGTCTAAAACCTCCCTAACCGCACGCAGAACTGTGTTCCGACCGGCGCACGAGGTGGGCCCTACTTCGCACTTCGGTCAGTTCTCGGAACTACGTGTTTCGATCACCAAGTTATTTGCTCTGAATAACGATTGGTTTGAATACAAGATTTTCCTGACTCTATCGTTTTTCCTGGTCTTACCGCACTGTAATCAGTTGTCGGGCGGTCTTTTCCCGTACTGCGGTCTTTCGGTAACAGTGGTCTTTCCCAGTAACTATTTTTAGTTACCGGGCGATGGAGCCCCTCCAACGCTCCACCGGCGTGTCAGCCATCCAAGTGTCACAATCCAAATGTAACGCCGACCCCGTAAGGTTACCAGAATGTCCTGAATTTTGTTCCCAAGAATTTCCGAATTTTGGTTCCCTAACGAGGGTCACGCTTACTCCCACAGGTAACCGGACAAGCTCCGATCCTGCCTGTCGCCAAATTTACCCTTATTATCGTTTTTGTACTAAATCGGGTTTTTCAGGTATCCCGACGGTCACTTCACCGAGTGCCGAAGTCGCGTAAAACTCTCCCAGCCGAAGACGCCGAAGCCGCGTAAAATCCTCCCGGCCGAGTACGCCGAAAGCGCGTAAAACTTCCCTTGTGTCGAGTACGCCGAATTCGCGTAAAACTCTTCTCAGTGGGTAAAACCAAACACTGTCGGATCTTGGAGTTCTTCGAACTCCAAGAGGGATTTCCTTGCCCGACGCCAAATTTACTCTTGGTTTCAAGGATTTCAGAATTCCAGAAAATGGCTACCTTAAGACGGTCACCTTTACTCTCATGGGTTACCGGACAAGCTCCGATCGCGGAGTCCTTCAAAACCCAAGAGGGACTTTCCTGCCCGTCGCCAAATTCACCCTGGTTTTCGATCTCACACTGAATTGGTTTTCCTGTGTATCAACGGTATCCTTCCCCGAGTATTACTCAGCCGTAGATTTCCCACGATCGGGATCTAGACCGCTTCGCGATCAACGGAGGGATCCAACCCGCCGGATCGGCGCTGTCGACCCGTCTCCCAACAGTGAACTTCTTTAGCTGTACTCGGGATCGCCTGGTTATATTATTCGAACGCCCCTTTCGTCCGTAAATATATTTGTACTAACCGGAAACTCGAACTCTGACTCTGTCGTAACCAAAATCACTCGCCTACCACACTGAGTGCAGTATATTTGAATCGGTAACTGAATCGCTAACCAACAACGCTGTTTGACAGTATTGCTATGTATGAAGAGTCGAACCAACTCTTCACGTATAAAGCAGCGCACTGTGAGGCAGGCTCTATGCATCCCAAATTAACGCGTCTGCTCGCTATGCACTGGCTTTACACCGTCGATCGGGCTTCCCTATCACGGTCGTTGCCGGACTGTCGCCTATTGAAATTAAATAAAAATTAAATGATCGATGCTGGGTCTTCGCATGTAAAATTAAGAGAAACGATGCTGTTCCCTTCGCATGTAAACCGAAAGAAAACGATGCTATTCGCATAAAAATAAATCCTCCCACTTACGCACCGTGGCCTTGACCGCCACAATTAACATACTTGGCTTACACAATACACAGCGATATAGGCCTAATTCTGCTGCTTTGTAATAAAATGGGCACCTTTGCAGATACTAATCGACCAAGAGAAACCAAACGTTTGTATATGCTGTATCAAGAGACAATATATATATATATATATATATATATATATATATATATATATATATATATATATATATATATATATTAGGGTGATTCAAGTTCTGTAGGAAAAAAATAAAAGTAAACAATTAAAAGAGGCTCTTTACTTTTTTTGTTCCTTTTAGTCCATAGAACAAAACTGTGAAATATGGCTGAAATTGGTTTGGATTTAGAACTGCCTCAAAGAGCTCAAATATTTATTTGGAATATAAATTTTATTCAATTTAATATTTTTATTGTAAAGCATTTTAAATTACTCAGTAATACTTACTTACTTATTTCTTAATAAAGAACTAAAAAGAACATAAAACATAACTATAATTTATGAAAAAGAAAATATTGGAAACTATTTGAGAAATACTTTTTAGCATTATTTAATAAATAAAGGAAATAATATTATGGCTGAAATCAGGTCAAAGACATTCATTCATCTTATTGGAAACGTTCTGAAATAGAGTATTGCCTACAAGCTTGGATGTATAAAAAGTTTATTTTATTCATCACAAGAAAGATAAACTTTCTTAGAAAGAATTGAAATTGAAGAAGACAGAACATTTCTTGTGGATAAGTGATCAGAAAGAAAATATACCATGGCATGCAAATTTGGCCAAGAAAGAAGAATATAAAAAAATTAAAATCACCAAAAGATAACTTAAGGCGTATAAAAGAGGAAGAAAGGAAAGAAAAAGCAGCTGAATATCTAAGTCACAAACAGTTGTCTACATGTTTTGAAAGTGAATCAGATGACAGTGATTCAGAAGATGAGTACTAATGAAAAGTTTTCAAATTTTGTGGAGGAACACTATGCGAAAACTCCAATTCCATCGACATCTGACTAAGAGAGTCATACGAAATGAGTTCAGTTCTGCGAATATCTTTCCACCAAATCTTGCTTCTGCACTGGATCGAACAAATGTCAGCAACAGAAAGGCAACCTACATCTCAGCGGCAGTGAAGAACTGAACTCATGGCAATTATAATGTATCCGTTTTATTCAATTTATCACTTTCGTTCAGCAGCATTCAAAGAACCAGATGATTCATTGATTCATATGTTCTGCAAATGTTTAAGTTGTCAATGACAGTGCAGAAAGATGGATCGCACTAGCCTTAACCTTCAACTCGACAAAGCGAGATCAAAAACAATTCTTGTTCCAAATTGTAGAAGACCATCGGAAACAATTTCCAAATTCAAACAAAAAGCACTTTTTCCTGAATGTAGTCATAGTCACTAATTTTTCTAGTTAATACAGTACAGAAATTATGGATTGTATACTTTCTAACGAGTTTCATTTTAATTCATTAGAAACATATTGGCATTTAAATTTATAGACAAGGACGTAGCCAGACTTAAATTCAAGAGGAGGCAAAACCGGGAGATATCCAGGAGTACTAGGGGTGTGGAGGTATAGCCCACTGAAAATTTTTAAAATATAAAATTTATCAATGTGGCTATGCCTATGGTTATAGATATGGCTTCTTAGGCAGTGTTACATTGTTTTTTAGACCTGACTGTTAAGCTGTTCAGTAAAATTGGTTGTTTACTGAAATTCGATTTTTTGGACAAAACGAGTTAAAGTTTACTAATTTCAAAGTCGTTGAGGCAGTACTAAACATCATCCAAATTCATTGAAATTTTTTGTGGCTTATTTCAATTCCAAAAGGAACAGAAAAAAGCAAGAGCACAACAAAAATAAGATTTTCCAATTTTCTGAATCACCCTAATATATATATATATATATATATATATATATATATATATATACATATATATATATATATATATTCATTTAAACACATTGAAATATGTGTTTATACCCTATCCAACGAGCACAAAAGGACTTATATCTGTGCAGAGTTCAAATATGTACATCATACTTACTGTCGTCATCAGAAACCAGCATCTGATACAGATGAAGTTGGTTCGTATCTTTAACGAGTGACAAGAAACACTCAAAGACATCTCTTGGTTTCCTGGCTATGATGCTTAGCAGCTCCTCATTAGCTCGGATTGGAGTTGATTGCAAATGCTGGATCTGTTCTAACTCCTTCAACGTCAGTTGCTCTTTCTCATACATCTGTGCTGTTATGTCTCTCAGACACGAGAGATTGCTAACCAATTGGTTGTATTTTGCTTGAATTTTTTGGCCATGTTCTTGCACGATAAATACACAAAATAACAACTAAATTTACAGCGATAATGTCTAGACAAAAACATCCGACTAAATCATGCAATCTAGATTGAAATTTAATACCTTCATATAAATAAATATTGTTGAATTTAATACTTAAGTTAAACATTAAGTCTTACTCAAGTTACTTGGTTGATTTATTTTGTAATCTCTCGAAGGTCCGAAAACAAATATTCAGCAAAACCCGCATGTAACCAACGCGTTATCAAAAATAACACGCTCGAAAAGTTCGCGGTCACCTTGGCCACAGCACGTACATAGACGTTAAATTTATTGCATTCTATCATATCTGATGCCTTCCAGTTCAATCCGGAATTGCCAAAAAATTAATTATATTATCTTATAGACAAGTGTAGACAAGTATTTTTGCATATATCTAACTTCTCTCCATTCTAATTTAGTCCAGTTCAAATTTAATGTTAGTCTGATTCCAGTTTAATTCATTCTAACATGCTCCTGCTTATTAAAATCCAATCGGATAAGGAACTGTTAATGTCTTTTAACTGGCATAAACCTTCTTAATAAGGACTTTTGCTTATAATTTCTAAAAACAATTTTTACAACAATTTCTACAACTACAGGAATTAAAAACCCATTAGCAACAAAACGGCGTGAGTCACAAGTAAACATGCTACCAAAACTGTTCAAAGTAACTGGTAATCATGGTTTGTGCTCAATCATATTTGCAATTAAAATGAGTCACCTTCCTGTTGTGCAACTGGTATGGATTTTTCCACTTCTGCAAAAAGTTGTACAACAAATTCCCACAGCTGATCTTTTTGCGATAAATACCCAGTCATGTTGACTTCTCAGCTGCTCTATTAAAATGCAAGACAGTGATTGATATATTTGTTTGATGGGTCTTATAAAAAAACATTTAAGTTTAATTTATGATAAATGGTAGGACTGCAAGATCACAATCGAAAACCTTAACTATTTTGTCCTGACCATGGGTCCTAACCTTTCAGATGTTCAGAAATATACCTACATACGTGCATGCATGCACACACACAGAGATATATATGTATACACACAGATATATTTATGTATATATATATATACACATTAGGGTGTATACAATGGAAACACATGATAACAATTTTACAGGAGTCGAATATAACTGTTTAAGCGGCAGCCAACATACGGCGCCAATCAAGGCCTACTATTCACTTAACCACCGCCGCCACCTAGCGAGTGGAAGGCTGAATAAACCTTACGCGTGTCTATGGGGTTCGATCTTGGTACCTCCTGCTCTTCACGCCAGTTTGTTATCCATTACTCTACGGGTCCAAATCTGTCGCAGATTGGAGAATGTTTAGAGGTCGCTTAGGGCCCAACATTCTCTTCATAATAACGCGGCCTATTATAGTGGAAATTATTGACCATCATTTACCAATAAGAAAATTCATTGTAAGAACTGCTTACATGCTTAATATTGCACTGTGGGGTTAAATTGGCGTTTAGAAACACCTATCTAACATTATTAACTATTCTTTGTGGCTATGATGCTGAACGCAAATGTTGTATTTTTAACATTTGTTCTTAAGAACTGTAAGCTTTTAAAAAAATTAATCAGATCTATTAGTATATTTGTGAGGATTAGTTAATTGAAGAGAGTTGACTGTATAAGTAGGTTTTGACATAGCTGATAAACATAATTATGGCAAAGACAAGAAGCTGAAGTTTGACTGATAGGGCAGGGCTGGGTCCCATCTTCCAAAAATGCGGATGTTCTTTGACTTCTAATGTTCGTTTGTTTCAGAGAAACTCTCAACTAAATGAAGCAGCAGCTTTAGCCCTGTCAAAGGCTATTGAAATTTGGCAGAGAATCCACATAAGAGAATTGATTAGCATCTTAATGAAGCTTCGCGATGACTACGAGAAACTCACAGGGAACCACAAGAAAAACAACGAACGTAATCAGGCAAACCGAGAAGCATTCAAAAGCAACCCTTTCAACTCTTCGATGCTGTCACCAGATTTAGACTCTTCATAGTCTGCCCATCCAACGGATTCAGCTGCTGCTTCCGAACGTCACTCCAGTAACTCGTCATCTTCCTGCTCCTCTGATTCTGATGAGGAGTTCCAAGCTCGAAGTCCTTGCTTAAAATCTCAGCCAAAGCGAGCAAAGTTCAACATTCTTACTGATCTAATGTCTCAATGTCACTGCTGCTGTGTACTAATGTACCAGACCGAGGTGCCACATTATATTGTTGGAGCAGTTGCAAAGGCTCTTGGTCAAATTGTCAATACCATGACTCTGTCAAGAAGTTCCATCCGACGATCACGCTCAAGAACCGTGAATTGCAGTACTAATCACAGGTGGAAGAGAAGAGATATTACTGGGAGTTCCAAGAGTTGACTGTGGAACTGGTAAATAACAAGCCGAAGCCTGCCTGAGCACACTGGATGACTGGAGTCTCTGGAATCAAGTTCTTGGGATAGTGTTTGACACCATTGGCAGCAATACTGGTCTGAAGAATGGTACATCCACAATTATTGTTATCTTCAACGTTCTGCGCTTGAATGGAAAAGAGAATGCCTAAGGCTCCTGGTAAAGGATCGGAAAAGAGAAGGGCCAGCCGCTCAAAGCTTCCTGGTAAAGGATCCTGAAGAATATCGCAACATCCTTCCTGTCAGAACATACAGAAGGCAGCGTTAGTTATGACAGTTGTGAACGACTACGATGAGAGAGGCATTGCTTTGATGCGGCAATACAGTTCATCACCGACAAAGAATGAAGAGCGGAACCAGTTCCTCCTTCGACTCCTGAAACGCCAAAGGAAGACCTATCTGTCCTGCTCCAATGCCACGCTGGTGAAGGTTATAGAGAACAGTGAATATGTTATTGAAGAAAGTAAAAAAAAGTTCTAGTGTGTCAATAGCAACATTGAAACCTTCTCTTTGGAACTCTGTGGAACCTTCTCTTATTTTAATTGCTGCAATATATGTTTTAATTTAATTCAGATTTGGTTTTCAGCTCTTCATTGCAGATTACCGATTTCATGCTTAAATGATGAAAACGCCCTGACCTTGAGCGAATTCTACTCACCAATCGCCGTCAAATTTAATAGAAGTAATAGTGGACAGCCATAGAACATAACGAGGGTTGTGGAAAGTTCATTTTTTACCACCCAAACATTAATACATAAATGCATACATACATACATACATACATACATACATACATACATACATACATACATACATACATACATACATACATACATACATACATACATACATACATACATACATACATACATACATACATACTTACATACTCAGCAAGATTGATTTTGAATCTCTACATCTTAGGTTTCCCCTCATTCAATTCTCCTGCTCTGTTCGTGACTTGGGGATTGTCCTTGACCCTACCCTCTCCTTTACTGATCAAGTTAACCTTGTATCCAGATCTTGCTTTTATCATCTACGCCAGCTCCGATCCATCCGCAAGTCTCTTTCATTTCATGCTGTTACTACACTGGTCCATGCTCTGATCTGCACTAGGGTAGACTTTGGCAATGCTGTGTACATTGGCCTTTCCTCCTCCAATATGCACAAACTCCAGACTATCCTTAATGCTGCTGCTCGGCTTATAGGTGACATTCCTAAGTTTGCCCACATTTCTGCCTTTATCCGTGATTCCCTCCACTGGCTCCCTGCTCAACAGCGAATTCAGTTTAAAACCCTCACTCTCATGCGCAACTGCCTTACTGCCTCTGCTCCGTCTTACCTAATGAATTTTTGCAACCCAGTTTCTTCCTTGCCTGCGAGGGCTTCCTTGCGATCTTCGGCTCGCGGCCTTATGGTTGTCCCTCGCATGCGATCTTCCACGGCACAATCCAGAAGTTTCGCCTATGTTGGCCCCTCTGCTTGGAACTGTCTCCCCTTGTTTCTCCGCCAAGAGCTTCTTGCCCTCTCCCCTCTCCAGTTCCGTAGACGCCTGAAAACTTTCCTTTTTGCCGGTGCCGGCATTGATGCGGGTTGAAAGCGCCGCTGATTTGAGTGGCGCTATATAAGTTTTCGGTTACAATTACAATTACAATTACAATTACAATACATACATACATACATACATACATACATACATACATACATACATACATACATACATACATACATACATACATACATACACACATACATTGATGCGAGTTGGTCCAGGGAGAAACTTCTTTTAACGGATAGGAAATCCCGGGTTTCAATAAAACAAGAACCAGCGTCGATCGTTGAAGACAACCAAAACTGAAATATCTAACATAAGACTTCTGTGGCCAAATTCAAAAGCAAATTCCAAACGTGATCCATAAAAGGAGACCAAAGCAAACGAGCTCAAACAAACGTCAACCCAACACGGTCGACCAGCAAAATCAGTCTATCTCAGTCTACTTAGAACGACCCTTTTTTATGATTTTAGGACGTTTGGTCAACAGACGGTTGATCACGAACGATTGGTCAATGGACGATTGGTCAAGCAGACTGTTCGTCAAGAGGACTGTTAATCAAGGGTCCTTTCGTCAAGAGGACGGTTGATAAAAAAATTTAATTTTAAATATTGGAGACACTTTTAAAATATGTCAGTTCACCAACTGATCTCCCGTTCGATTTTCAGTCAAGATTCGAACATCTTCTAGTTTTTGATTCTGGACCGGGGATGAGAGACCGATCATCTTGGGAGACAGAACTCTTCTGGATTTTTTGATCAACCGTCCTCTTGACGAAAGAACCCTTGATCAACAGTCCTCTTGACCAATCGTCCATTGACCAATCGTCCGTGATCAGCCATCCGTTGACCAACCGTCCGTTGACCAAACGTCCGCATACCCTTTTTATAGACAGTAGCCACTCCTACTTAATACAACACGTATCCACCCATCCTAAGTATGGATCTATTATGCATGTAGCCAATCCTATGTAGAGAGTCCGTATGGCACATGCCCACATGTAACAAATCCCCCACCTGAACGAGAGGAAACCCAAAGGGTTGACGACGATAAGTACAGTAATGTCACAGATCCTACATTCATTATATACACAACTATTGCCAAGCAAAGAAAATCATATTATACTACTTTAGTACTTAACTAAGGCAATCGTTCAAAGAAAATGATGATTCCTTAACTAATTCAACTGTTCAAAGCAAATGTCCACTCCAGAAGCAGACGAAAGATTAACTCGACGGTCGACTCAAACTATCTGGTAGTAAGTTAAGACGTCCAGGTCGATTACAGACATAGGCGTAGACTCTGGGGGGTCAGCTGGGGCACGTGCCCCCCAATAATCGAGAGGAGTATTTCTTCAAATATTAAAATATTATGTTTCAATATAGACAAATTTCTTCAGAAACAGAAAAACAGAGACAAATAACTGAAATACTATCAGAAATTCATAATGAAAACAAAGATTTATTTTTTTCTTCAATATCTTCAATTTAGAACAATTTACATGTACACAAAAAGCACTCATTTCATATGCATTACGTAACACCGGAAGCCTCTGAGGCTCGCTGATTGTCCAGACCAAAGGTGAAAAGAGCTTTTTTCGGTTTTTGGTTTAAAAAACACAAGACAAGGAAAACCACAAAACATTTTTTTTTTAATTTTTGTTCTTATTCTTGTAGAAGTTCTTTTAATAGCCTAACATTGATTTAACGATTTTTAATTTTCGAAAATCGCAACTGAATTAAACTGAGTTGGAGCTCTTGTTCATACCAATTTCATGATTTTTGTGATCCAAAACCGAAAATCTTAAAAACAAATAAGCAAAACAACAAAAACCATAAAAACAAAAGAAAATGAAAAAAACACACACAAAACAAAACAATTTTTCATCTTGAAAAACTTGGTTTTTTTGCACCTCTGGTCCAGAACCCATGCCCCACCAATATTTTGGACAAGTTTACGCCAGTGATTACAGATGTCCAAATAATAATGCTGTAGCTCGATACTCCAATGCAGTTGCTTCTTTTTCATAGCTTTGCACATGCGTATATACCTTTTCACAATAAGAAACGGCGAACACCGAAAGCCGGGGTAACACGACAACAGCAAAACAAGAACCAGCGTCGAACGTCGAAGACAACCAAACCTGGCAAATCTAACATAAGACTTGTAACGCCAAGTTTAAAAGCAAGTTTAAAAGCAAATTAAAAACGTGATCCATAAAAGAGACAAAAGCAAAAGAGCTCAAACAAACGATAACCCAATGTGGTCGACCAGCAAAGTCAATCTGGCTAAATACGTAGAACGGCCGATATAATAATAATAATAATAATAATAATAATAATAATAATAATAATAATAATAATAATAATAATAATAATAATCTTTTCTTTGTTTAAGCGCCTGCTAACCGCACTGCGCTGTACAGTGAACACACATACAGTAGGAACGGCAGCCACGCACGACGCCTTACATACATGTATACAGTAGAAGCACATGATAACAGTTTTACAGGAGTCGAATATAACTGTTTGTACGGCAGCCACTGGGCGCCAGTCACGGCCTAATATTCATTTAACCACCGCCGTCACATAGCGAGTGGAAGGCTGAA